>CAUYON010048944.1:0-16069 GCA_963573935.1 Arctocebus calabarensis
ATTGACTTTAACTCAGTGATAAGACTTGAATTAATTTGTGTCTTCATGGAGAATGAGAAAGGTCATTACTTAAACAGATAACAGAGAGTTAAAATGCAGGATGAAAGTATTTTCCTGAGGAAGTTGTACAGTGTATGTAAAAGGGAAAGGATGCTTGTAGCTGAATTTCTCTTAAACACGTGATTTAGACATTCTACCATCAGTTTACCGGAGGGAGAAAGAACAAAATATGTTATCAAATATTTATCTTAAGATCCAATAGAGGATGGATTGTATTGAGATATAAGCAGAAAGAATATATGGCAGGAAAGCACAATGCCATTCTACCAGCAAACACAGCCTAAAGTTCAAATTCTGCCTTATCAGAAAATGATTACAGAGTCAGGCCCTTGTAAAAATAGTTCCTGTGCATATCATGTTGGGGACCTTTCAAATGGCTCCCAAGACAGAGAAAGATTCATATTAAATATGATTTAATATTCTCTGTGACATATTCCCTGTTTAATCCATGCCTGAGGCACTCAGGTGTGATTCCCCACTTGCACTTAGGGTAAATCAAGGTAAAAATGCTTGACTATGCAGATATTCCAGCTCTCTGTACCCATTTGAGACACTCATCTAAAAGAGACCCTTAATGTAGACACATGTGACCTTCTTCAAAAAGTGAATATGTTATAGTGGAAAAGAAAAAGGTAATAAGATTAGTAAAATAGTCTGATTTAAAAATGTAGGGGAAAGAGTACAGGCTGATGAGATCTTTGAATAAACAAAATAAGCCAGAGTAGATGTGTTTATATGCTGTGACCACAAGACTAAGTGTAACCAAGAGTACTGTAAGAGTTCAACCAACCAAAAAGACTTGAAGAGGTCCCAGTGAGAGGCAACTCTTGTCCCCACTCACAATCCCCCGGGCAATGGATCTCCTCTTCATCCTAATTGCATTGTAAGACAGGTCAAATGCAAATGAAATAAACAGTAATTTGGAGCAGAGCAATATGTGGACTAGCCAACTACACTTTGGAGATAGATTAGGGGAGGACTTTTAGAAAGTCTGGAACAGAGGATGAGATCATGATATAAAAAGAATAAACTGGGGTTGTGAGCTCAGACATTTCTCAAGTCCTGAAGATGTGCTTGTCCTATGCTCTGAATTTAGTCATGGTTCAGGTAAATGACTAATCAAATGCAATGAACCTTCTCTTACCTGAACTATCACACTTTGCAATGTACATGGCTTTTGATCCAGAGAATGCATTTTTAAATGGTTTGATCCCAAGAAATGGTATACAAAGACATGGATGTGGAAACAAAGACATATAAATAAGGATTTCCTATGCAACACTATTTATAATAATCAGAACCTGGAGTAACTTCAGTATCCATGAATAAAAGAATTTTAAATAAAGTATGGTATATGTATACTAGGAGAAAAGCATAGTGGTTGTAGCAGACTGGAGTGAGATCCTCCTGTTGGCCTTGAAGAAGCAATCAGCCACATGTGAACTGGCTATGGAGGGGGTCAGGTGCAAGGGCCTGAAGGTTGACTATGAGCAGGGATTTGAGAGCTATCCTAAACATAGCCACCAAAGAACGGGGGATTTTGTCCTATAATCACACAGAACTGAATCCTGCTGACAACTAACAAATTTGAAAAGCAACCCAAGTCTGAGATGAGATCACAGACCCAGCTAACACTGAAATTTCAGACTCAGGAGACCCATGAGACCTTGAGCAGAGGACATAGTTAACACATGCCTGGACTCCTGCCACATGAAAACTGTAAGATAATGAATGAGTGTTATTTTAAGCCACTACATTGTGGTAATGTCTTATGCAGCAATAGAAAACTAATATACTTGTATTTTTTTCAATTATTTATATTGTTTGGTTAAATGTTCAGAGAATTTTTCAAAAAACTCTTGGCAGAGCTGTTGTCAAGACAGAATTGGCCAGACAGATTCCACTGTTAAGAGGAGTACATTTCTGAGTGAGAACAAATTTTATAAATGGTCAGCTCATTATCAAATATTTTATTTACTATTTCAATTCTATAATGATTTTTGCTTCTCTAAGCTATCCTGTATAAGGGAAGGGACACTTGGAAAATAAGGACCTTTCCCACATTGAAGATAGCTTCCCCAGGCATTCCATCCCAACAATGGAAAAATGGTATGTTTAGGATACTCTCTCGTCCTACTCCTCCTTCGTTTCCCTCACTTTTACAGGTCTTGATCTTAGGGGATCTTTGATCCAAAACTCTGTCTCAGAGTCCTCAGAGTCAGCTTTCCAGGAAACACAATCTACAAATCCAAACTTCTACAATGGAGTCATCGACAATGTGTTCCCGAAGATCTGAAGCAGACCCATGGAGAATAAAAATGTTTAAAATTGGTGTACATTCATAAAGTATACATAGGTTTTTGTTGTACTGTTTTTCTTTTTCTTAATATACATACGTGTGTGTGTGTATATATATAGATATATATATAAATATATATTTGTAGAGACAAAGTCTCACTTTATTGCCCTCAGTAGAGTGCCGTGGCATCACACAGCTCACAGCCACCTCCAACTCCTGGGCTTAGGCAATTCTCTTGCCTCAGCCTCCCAAGTAGCTGGAACTATAGGCGCCCACCACAACACCTGGCTATTTTTTTGTTGCAGTTCAGCCGGGCCACCCTCGGTATATGGGGCCAGTGCTCTACCCACTGAGTCACAGGCACTGCCCCAAGTACCATTTTTCAGATTTTCCACACTTTTCAATTTTTTTCAAGAGAGAAAAATAGGCAAAGAAAAAGACATTACTAATAAAGAAGCTGAAACCAATACTGACTTCTCAACATAAATGGTAGAGGTCAAAAGTCAAAAGACAATGGAACTATATTTAGAAAACATGAAAGGTAAATTGCTTTTAATTTATAATCAAATGCTCAACAAATCTTTTAAATGAAGGCAAAGTTAATACATTTTATACAAACGAATACAAGAGAATGTGTTAGCAGTAGACTCATTGTAAAGGAAATAATATAGAAATTTACTCAAGTGGAAGAAAAGTGATCCCATATTGAAATACAGAGATTAAGGAATAATGAAGAGCAATGGTAAATATGTTAATAAATATATTTGTAAGTCTTAGTTTTATAAAGTAATAAGTCAATACACTTAAAATCCTCTCATCTGTTACTTATTTTCTCTTTTATATCTCTTTTTTAAATTTAGATTTAGATTTTGTATTATTACATTTCCTTTCTCTCTCATCTTTTAGTCATGTATTCTTATAGTAGTTTTCCTGGAAAACACAATATTCATTTTTACTATATTTTAATCTAATATAAATGAGTTAGTTTGGCTACTTCCCAAAAAAATTCAAGGATGTAAATAACTCATATACTTCCCTCTTGACTTTTTACTTTCGTGCTCTTGTGGTCAGATTAATAACTCTATATCCCATTAGAGTTATTTGCCCATTTTTCAATCGGGTTGGCCCTTTACATTATTGATTATTATTAGTTTCATTTTTAACATTCTGGATATTACCCCTTTATCAGTTATATGTATTGCAAATATTTTTTCCCATCCTATGCTTTCCTTTTTGAAAAATATTGATTTATTTGGGTATAATTGACATATAATAAATTAACACATATTCGACATGTACAATTTGATGAGTTCTGACAAATTTATTAAACTGTGAAACAATCACCACAATGAAGATACTAAACACATGCATTCTCCCCAAGAGCTTCTTCCTGTCCCATCCACTCCACCCCCTCACACTCCCCATTTCTCATGTCCCTCTCCCATCCTCAGCATTCCACTGGAATGTTTTCTGCCACTATCGTTGACTTTGCCATTTCTAGAATTATATATAAAAGGAACCCTACAATATGTGCTTATTTTTTGCCTGGCTTTTTCACTCAGAATGATTTCTTTGAGATTTATTCAGGCTTTTGCCTCATGCCTTTTTATTGTATTGCTGAGTAGGAACCCATTGTATGGACATACTAAAATTTGTTTATCCAGTCACATGTCGATAGACATCTGGGTTGCTCACACCTGGTGGTAGTAGTCTTTTTAACCTTAGGCATCCTAGTGGGTGTGAAGTGATGTCATATGGTAGATATGACTAACGTATTGAGCACTTTGAGTATGCTTGCTAGCCAAAACATCTATTCACATCTTTGCCCACTTTTAATTGCGTATTGAACCATATGAATTCTTTTATATGGTTATTCTGAATACAAGCCTTTTGTCATGTAGATACATAAAATATATTTTTTCCTAGTCTGTGACTTGTCTTTAAAGAAAATATTTTTCTTTTTTATTTCTGTACATTATAGCAGCAGCAAAACATGCTTTGAGTGTTAGTTGAGTAAATCTCAGAATCTGAGCTCAATTGTTTATGCTATTATTTGAACAAGAATAATTAGTCTTCTGAATTTCCACCAGTAAAGTATTGACACATCTCCCTGATGTCAAATAAAATACTGTCTAGAACAGCACAAGGGCCCCTTAGTTCATTGTCATGAAGTTGTTGGTTTTATAATACAAGCTTCTGAAAAGTAGTAAGGTTGTTATGTCAGAAACCGGAGATGGATTTAAAGTTCAGAAGTTATCAACTCTAAATAATAAACTGAGCTCATCCTCCAAAAAATAGTTCCAGAGACTCTCATAAAGCAAAGGCACTCTTAACTTGCTGTACTTAATGTGAGGCTGCTACTAATGCTTTTAGCCAGACTAAGCCTATGTGAAAACAATTCATTTCATTTCCAAGGTCCTGTGAATTTTTGTCTGTAATATCACTAATTTTATACTTGATCCACATAATTGTCCTTCAGTGTTCAAAAAGTCCCTCCAAAAGCCACGTCAAAGTATGTTCTCTCTGGCATCAATTGTGCTCATGAACCTGAAGGAAGGGAATCACAATGGAGCAAGGTCAGAGAGAAGACTGATGTCCTCCACGGACAGAGCTCTGTACAGCAGAACAATATAGCACTGAGGGGACTATTAAAAAGTCTCCCAGCAGAAATATCCACTTTAATGGAAGACACCAATCCGTTTTTATGTGATCGCATTGGTCAGGATAATAATTGGAAGTGGAATACTAGCTGGTGTGGCTTCTTACCCTCCAGTCTTCCTTGGCTGGCCCTCACTGTGCCTGGGGTAGGCATCTAAAAGCAAAAGTGCAAATAGTGACAGAAGAATTCATCTCTTGGCTTCCAGGCTTTAAAAACCAAGGACTAGGCCTAAAGAATACAGTGAGTTTTTCCTTCCTCATTTTCACCTTCTCTTCTTCCCTGCACTCTGATTATTATTATTATTATTTTGAGACAGAGCCTCAAGCTATTGCCCTGGGTAGAGTGCTGTGGCATCACAGCTCACAGTAACCTCCAACTCCTGGATTCAAGCGAGTCTCCTGCCTCCGCCTCCCAAATAGCAGCTGGGACTACAGGTCCCACAACGCCCAGCCATTTTTTGGTTGCAGCCATCATTGTTGTTTGGCGGGCCCAGGCTGGATTCAAAACCCGCCACCTCAGGTGTATGTGGCTGGTGCCTTAGCCGCTTGAGCTATAGGTGCTGAGCCCCCTGCACTCTGATTATTCCGTGAGCTAATATTCTTGATTAAAGGAAAGATCCTTGATGACTAAATGCCGTGAGTGATTTTGGATTGGGTTCCAGATTACAAAGGAAAAAAAATCTAAGAAGGATTTTAGATTTGCTGGCTGAGAACACTGAAAATTCTTAGATACATGTGTATATTAGTAATACCATTGTGTCAATATTAAATTCTCATATCCCATATGTCATAAGGTAGAAAAATGCTTTGTTCTTGGGAGATAAATGGCAAAACATTTCAGAGTGAAATCTCATAATGTAGGTAATTAATTCCATTGATTCAGGGGAAAAAGTGTGTGTGTGTGTGTGTGTGTGTGTGTGAATACATGCATGCACACGCATGTCCATAAACAAGACAGAAATAAAGCAAATGAAGCAAAAAGTTAACTGTTAACCAGGGGCCATATCTAGATGAAAATGTTTATTACATTAGTTTTACAACTTAAATGAGGTTGAACTTTTCAAAATTGAATGCACGTCTTGAGAGAAGACGAACAGCATCAAAAAGGAAAGGAAAATAGAGAGATGCTGGTCAGGGACTCTCAGCAAAGGGACTAGAGTTAATTGCAAAAAAGAAAAGTGATGAAATGCCCAGGTACACTGAGGAATGTGATAGTTGAGGGGACTTGGATTCCCACTTCCAACCTGGATTCAGGGGAAGTGGCGACCTTGTACGGAGGAGTAAGATAAGGAGAGTTTCATGGAGTGTTGAAGGCTAAGAGGGTTTATACCAGCCGCCCATACCCAGTCACCCAGGGAGGGTGGCAGGGCTTTGCATCATTTCCCACACTGCAGAAGGATCTGTGAATTACCAGCAGTGGACTCTCTGATGCCACGATGCACCTGCCACTCCAGGAAGAAGGATAGGGAGAAAGAAAACACTTAACCTGCTGAGATTAAACCTGAAAGACTGATTTTACCCACAAGTGACTAATTGTATGTCTTATTCCACTTTATGGAATAAGGGCCTGATACTGACATGAAGTTCAGTGCTTAAGAATAAAAGGGTGTTGCATTTCTTGTACACCTGTGTTTCTGTGGCATGAGGCTATCTATACTCACAATATTATTTTTTTTTTGTCTCAAACAAACAGATATTGCTTGGAGGGTAGTAATTAATTCTTTACCTTGGACTTTGGTAATTCAATCTGTATCTGGTTCCCAAGGATCCCCTGTGATCGGTATTAATGGACTGGGCCAAGAAGAGAGGAGAAGGTGACTTCACATGGATGAGTATCAAATACAGGACACAGCTTTCTATCTTCCACTAGTCAAATTTCTCTGCTGGGAAGTGCTTCTTTGTTGAAATGACAAAGACTTTTAAAGTGACCAACACTTTTAAAAAATAGTGTGTGGGATTTTTAAAATCAAAAGGATTTTTAAAAATCAAAATCCAATTTTGATGATTACACAGTTGTTTCTTTAAGCTCATACAAGGCATCTTGTACACTTACAGAGTTTGGAAGAATTTATAGTTATAATTATCAGCTTAAATTGTATTTTAAACGTCAGCCCTCTAAAAACAACCCAGGAATAGTCCTTGTAGTTTGTGTCATTAAGCTGGATTTTTACTTGGCAGCACTCAAGGTGGGGATTTTTGCAACATTAAGATAACAATCTCTTCTCTGTAGACTTTTAGTACCCTAGGGATTCAAAGATCAAGTTGCTTAGAGACTCCATGGAATTTGCAGAAAAAGCAAACTCTAATCTTGACATCTGTAATTAACGTTTTTTATCTTACTCTGAAAGTTTAGTTTGCTGGCAGCTTAGCTACTCTTTGGAACTGAATAGAGTTCTTGCTACACCACATCCCACATGACTTTCCATCCTGAGGGTGCGGGGAGAGATTTGGGCCTCTTTCTGGGGCCCTGTCTCTTTGGCACAGTGTCAAGCTCTTGGTCTTTAGGCAGTTGGTCAAGTAGGCCTAGGTTTCCTTTCAATCAATCTCCCTGCAGGCTTCCTAAGCTAGGCTAACACTAGCCTGCTTTCTGAAGCTTTTTATATTGAGGTCAAAAAGCAATGTCTATGCATGAATAGAAGGTTGTGAAAATGTCTGTAGAATATAGTATTCAGTGAAATGTGAAACGTATCTGCATAATTGTGGAACAATTAAAAAATATATCTTTTCCTTAATAACTCAGATCATCGGCCGCTCAGGTAGTTAAATAAACCTGAACTATGTATGCACAGGCACACACAAGTATTAATTTTACTGTGGCCAAGGCATGTGTCAGTTCTAACTGCTCCAACACTTTTTTCACATATTTACATTGTAACTCCTTGGAAGGAAGTGCACAAGTCCCTGGCTAACATACCGATTGATACAAAAATGAAAAGAGAATCCATGTGTCTCTCACCCTTAAAGGACAAGTTATTGATTTGACTAAGTAGCCAAAGGGGTTAGAGCATCGGCGGCATTCAACTTGTTTATGGAACTCCTGTCCTGGGGCCTGGCTTCTTCACTGACAATGCCACAGTAATCAAGAGAGAGTGTGCCCCACAGCCTCCAACAAGCTAGTGAGGGGAGAGAGAAGACGGCCAAGGAATAAAATGCTGGTCAGATGGTGACGAAAGCCAGGAAGAAACTAAAATGGAGTGATGCCACATGGTGACCGTGGGACAGCAGTAGATCGAGGGGCCAGGGAATATCCCAATGGAGGTGACCTGCGAGCTAAGACCTGGATCACAAGTGTTTAGGGTATCTACCTCTATGCTCTGAATTTTCAGGTTGTTTTACAAATTGGCCATGATACAAAGATCTCCTTCACACACATTTAAATGAAGTAATTATAATACTCATCTCATGGAGGGGATTCTATATTATACCTTCCATTTCTACCTACTTCCCTTTTTAAGCTTCATTCTAAAATGATATGACGCCATGGGAATATATTTTGGAAATATACGTGGCAAATCTAAACCCATGAACTGTAAGTGATATAGAAATCTTTAAAAAGGTCCCAGCAGAGGCTGAGCTGGGCTTTTAGACATAATTAGTGAGGCCATTACTGTTCTGTCACTGACTTCCACATCTCAGCCTTTATCAGTAACCAAAGTTATCCAACAAAATGACTCCTTAAGTTCTTATGATGAAGAGCGGCTACCAACACTCTCAGGCAAGCATTCTTACATTCATATCGTCTATGAATCCATCAGCCTACAGTTCCCATGCTCAGGCTAAAAAGCAGACATATCTCTTGTCAGGCAGTTTATTTATTGAGACGCTATAAGATGTTCTATATCTATCCTTTTGCCCTTCATCTACCATAACTCTAAAGGCTTATGACTTGTAGACCACAGAAATAGCCCACTTGAAGGTGTGACCTATGCAAAGTTCTGCCGTTGAAAAAAGGTAATAACCTTATGCCAATCATTAACTCTCCCTAAATATTAATTTTTGTATGTAAAAAGAAGAATTTTAAAGAGCTGAACTCTAAGTTCTAATTTTAGTCTTTTAGGATTCCATGAAAATGATTCCAACAATATTTCTTTGCAAGGTAAGATGTCAAACATCTGCTTAAATGCAAGAAGGAATTATATCTGAGCATTTTGAGCACTGGATCCATTGGGAATACTATGAATACTTGGCTGCAACTAATGAAAAAGTTAACAGTGGCTTAAACAAATAAGGTTTTATTTTTCCCACTTGAGAAGAAGCCTGGGGTTATGCCTTAGCTGGCTTTGGTTCAGCACATCACAATGTGAGGGTCGGCATATCTTTTGATCTTTCCCCTCATCTTGTAGCCTCAAGTTCACAAACTGCAAAGATCATGTCCTCCTAACTGGCTGAAGTGCTGGGAGATTAGTGGGGACAGGGATAGCGTCAGCCAGGTTTGATCTTTCTATCTGGAAAACAGAGTATTTTACAGACGCTCCTTCAGCAGCCCCCTCCTTTGCCTCATGTGTCACGTGGTCAACTCCAGGTCCAGGGAGGATACAACTTGTTTCTCTGGCACAAAGAGCGGAGATCCTGGTTTTTTTCAATGGTTCTTATATATTTCCATCATTTCAGTGTTATACACTTATCTTCATCTCCCTATAGATCTCCTAAATTACAATTCTCAGGGTAGTTACCTAGGATTTCACTAAAATATAAACATAGAACCAAAACTGAACTATTGAATAATTGAAATTTGCAAAGACATTGGCTTGCAGAAAATGTTAGCAGGGAAAAGCAAAACCTATTGAGTCAGGTAGGAATGTCTCAACATTTGCGAAGACTAATTCGGGCTAACAGTTGGCTGATTTTAAAAAAAAATTCTAATTGTAAAAGAGATACAGATGTATTGTAGGGAATATAGGGAATATGATTCCCTACTAGGTTGTAGGAAATTATAATGAAGAGAGCAAAAGTCATCAAAAAAGTAACCCCAGATATGATGCATTTGGTCTATTCCTGTTCCAACATATTTTTTTCTTTCCTCTCTTTCATTCTTTCTCTAACATGCTACCTTCTTCTGAAATCTGCATTCTTCCACTGAATATATCCTGGTCTCCTTTCCATGTGGTTATGGTGTTACTTTCCATGATGAAGCATCAGTAATAAAAGCACAGATATGAGCCAGACTGGGGCTGCATAACCTTGGTCAGTTATTCTACTCATTGTAGCTCAATTTATTCATCCTTAAACTGATATAACAATGCTATCTATATAGAGGAATATTGTGAAAACTCTTGGACACAAGTGATCCTCTTGCCTCGGCCTCCCAAATAGCTAGGACTACAGGCATGTGCTACCAAGCCCAGCTAGTTTTCCTATTGGTAGCAGAGATGGGGTCTTACTCTTGTTCAGGCTGGTCTTGAACTCCGGAGCTCAGGAGATCTACCAGCCTCAGCCTCTAGAGTGCTAGGATTACAGTGTGAGCCACTGAGCCTGGCCATAATTTGCATTGATTGATTAGTAAAAAGGTTTAAGAATTTTTTAATGTTTTAACCATTCATTATTTGTTTTTAAATGAATTATTGGATTGTATTTTTTGAGACTTAACTGATTGTTTGCCACAGTTAACTGACCTATCCATCCTTTAAATTATAGATTCCAGTGGCAAAGATGACTCTGACAATTCCCCAAACATTTATTTTTGCATTCTCAATAACTGCTATCAAATTTTTCTCAGTTTGAAAGAAGTATCTAGTCTAAAAAGAATTTTCAGCCTTTCAAGATGTACATTTCTTTAGAAAAATCTGTAAAAGCACATAGTAGAAAGGTAGGGAGGAAGATTATTTTAAATAAAAATGAGTTACTGAGTTATCTATTTCATTATTCATTATTTTAATTATATTTGATTTGCCTTATTGTTATTTTGATGTCTTGATTTGCCACAAACAAAGAATGAGACTCCTGTTTTGCTAAGTATTACATCTTTTCAGGGGATGTAAGTCACATTACATGGTTTTTTCAAAACGCTTTTCTAGGACCACTTGTCCCAGCACCACTTGCATAGCTTAAATATCTGATTTAGGAGTTCAGTCCTCTAAAGAGACAGATTGAATAGCTGTACCTTTTAAAGGTCCTTTCTAGGGAATTCTTACACATGCCAATGTTGGAAGAACTTTAGAAAATTATAGTTTAATAACATAAGTTTGTTCAATTATTCAAGAAAATTAAAAAAATGAAAGGAATTACTGAGTACTTACAATGTACCAGTCACCATTTTGGAGATTTAACATCGAACTAAACAAAGTCCACGTTCTAATCGAGCTTACACTGTAATGGAGAAAGTCAACAAACAACAAACAAACAAATGCGTATTACTGTGCACAATGGTGAGTACTATTACAAAGAAAAAGGCAAAGCAGAGTGAGGAAGGTGGGAACATCTTTAGATTTATTAATAATCAGTAAGTTTCATTTGTCTCTTTTATAAACAATGAAGTTATTTTAATATCAATCCTAGAGGCATTCCAGTTTCTCAGCTTACCTGAGTTTGGGGCTGGCTGTCTTGTGCTCAATATGCCCTGGCTTCCTTCCAATCTCCACCTATTCCTGGAGACGAATGTCCTATGGAGAATTGGCTAGGTGTGAATCTGATGGCCAACAGGTTGGCCATCTCCAAAAATAAGATCATGAACAAACAGGTGCATGGGAAATAGCATAGTCAGTAACCACACAGTAGTAAAATATGAATCGAGGCAATATTCACAGTCTGCCTAAGCCTAATAAATTGCCAATGAGAATCTTGAAGAAATGCACAGGCCAAGTCAGCTGGCAGCTACAGCACATGGCAAGGTGTGGCTGCTGAGGTTCTGCTGGGAAGCTGCCAACTTCCTGAGCATTCTGTCCCTCAGTGGTCAGGCTAAGGGAGGGTCTAGGGGTGGAAGCTGAAAATTCCAAAAGGCTTTGAAACAAAACTGGTTAAACCAAGAGGTTATTAGACTCTAAACTTAAAATACAGCCAGAAACCCCTATCACCAACTCCTCCTCTTTTAGAAGTAGCTACAATAGCAACAGTAATGGAAACATGTATCAGGCAAACAGACATACAAAGATTCTTTGGCAGTTAGAGTTGCCATGCAGCCCTGGGGAGTCAAGTAAGGGTCTGCTCAACTGAGATCAGAGTTACTAAACTGGCATCCATGAACACTGACTGGTCCATGAATGCTTTAAAATGTTAGCAAACTTTCTCTCTCTCTTTCTCTTTCCCCACCCAACACCCTCTGTGTGTGTACATGTGTGTATAGCAAGGACACTGTAACCCAATAAAGCTTAGAAACTATTATCTTATATCAATAATCAGGATCAGACAGACCTTAAGCTGGAATATCTAATTCAGCCACAGAAGGTTCCTAGATAGGATGATTTCCACATGAACCCCAGCACGCTGACACTCCCCTGCAGTGAATCTATAAAACATCTAATGCCACGTGAGTTCAGTCCTTCGTAGAAGACAGTCAGTAAAAGCTTCATCTTTGTTGAAGATGCGTGTTAAGCATTTGTAAAAACCATCCCTGTGGGAGGTGTCTATCAGGGCACTATAAATCACCCACAACTTAAGTAGTGTCATTTACTCATGATGCTGTAAGGTCTGTGACACAGACTGGTTCAGCAGGACCACTCTTTTTTTTTTAAAGACAGCATTCCACTTTGTTGCCCTCGGTAGAGTGCTGTGGCATCACAGCTCACAGCAACCTTTAGCTCTTGGGCTTAGGCGATTCTCTTGCCTCAGCCTTCCATGTAGCTGGGACAACAGGCGCCCGCCACAACACCTGGCTATTTTTTCTGTTGTTGTAGTTTGGCCGAGGCTGGGTTTGAACCTGCCACCCTCGGTATATGGAGCTGGCGCCCTAATCACTGAGCCACAGGTGCCACCCAGGACCACTCTTTTTGCCTAAGAATTACAATGCCTAGGTTTGAATCCGTCAACCTCCTTTTTGCTTCATTCAACAGTGAAGGTGGATCTCAAAGCCAGCCCAGATTCAAGGGGGTTGAGAAACAGGCTCTACCTCCCAATGGGAGGAATAGTAAAGACACACTGCAAAGAAAGGGGCTGCTCATGGAAGAATCACTACTGAAGAATGCATGGTGAAAATAACACATTTCTGTAATCTGCTTGAAAACATCCCAGAAGAGGAAAATCAGGGGGGGTGATTGGTAAAACAAAAATGGCTCAAAGCGATCACTGTTACAGTGGGACAATGGGCACGTGGGCATTGTTTATATTAGTCTATCTACTTTTCTGTGTGTTTGCAACACTTTAAGAAAGCATATTAAATAAATTATCAAAACACATGCTCTCCATTAATCCTTCTGACAATTCTCTTCTCCCCTTTTACGTATGTGGATACTGAGCTAGGGAGCAATCATGTGACTGCCTTTGCTAAGGTTACTCACGTAGTAATGACAGCTACTATTAATGAAGACATGCAAGGCGCCAGTACCTTCCTAATCACATCATATTTATATCATAGCTCATTGAAGCATCTGTGCATCAGCTGGTTTTATTGTGATGTCTCCATTCTTCAGATACCAGAAAGCTTCCCCAGGTCACAGAATAAGTGGTGAAAGCATGATATGGATTCAAGAAACGTGGTTCCAGAGACATGATGGTGAGATTGGAATCAAGAGTTGTATGGCTCCAGCAGTGGACTTTTTATTCCATGATGCCAGGCAGGGACTTTCAGAGCTGTATGCTTCCTGGGTCCTGTTCCTTCAGTCCGTGGCCTGCCTAACTTTTCCCTCCCAAATTTGCATGTAGTACTGAACATTGATACTTACAGTCATGAGGAATGTGACGAAATGGCACACCCCATTTCCCATAGGGGGAACTCCCCATTTTCTCCTACTAAATAATATATATAAGTGCTTTTAAAACTGTGAGGTAATATGGAAAGTTTACTTATTCTCCAACTTAAGCAGCATTTTAAATGAACAACTATTTGAAAATTTATTATACTTCCAAAGAAGCCAGATGTTGTGGAGACGTTCCCCTTTGGAGTTCTCCTTAGTGATATCTGCAACTGTAAGTGTGTTTTATTTCAGGGTAAGAATTGTAGGATGAGACTCATCATCGTAGGGGGCAAAGCAAAAAGACTCCCGAATGAGGGGGAATCTCAGATGTCAAAGTTTGTCTCTGGGGATGACAGGAGAACTAAAGGGAACAGCCTGGGATTTTTCAATTACCCTTCCTTGTTAGTGGACATGCTCTGTACCACTTCTAAGCACTCCCCTGTCTCCTGTCAGAGCCTCAGCCATTCCAGCTTGAGGCCAGAGCTCATCACTCCTGGGTCTGGGGAAGTGAGACAATGCAGTTTACCAAAATACTTAGCAGGGACACCAGAGGGTTTGTTCCCATGTCTTCTGAAGCCTGAGGACTCTTTCATACAATTGCATCAGCAGGAGTATCACATCTCAATTGCACCAGGAGGTCTACAGATTCAGATTAGTGGGGTGTGTGTGTTTGAGTCATATCATGACTTATCTAGAAATATACCCAAATTCGAAGGGAGCATTCCCTCTAAGAGTTAGTTGCTGATATAAAAACATTGATAAAATCTTTGTTGAGATTCAGACTTGAAATTGTTCTTTTGGGGTCCTAAAATGTCCTTTTATAAGATGGGCTGTGTCCTTTCCATGACAAAGGGAATGTAAGTAAAACAGTGCCTTCCTTACATACATAGGACATTGCATTATTTGTCAGCAGTTTTATCCCAAGCACCCCAGCTTTGCAGAGAGAACATCAAAGGACTGCAAATATTAATTAATTGACATGAGTTATGCTGTATTTTCTAATGCTTCTTGTTAGAAGAAGTCAAAATTAAGGTGCATGAAAACACAGAATCAGCTCCTTACAAAACTTAATATTATGTGCGTGTGTTTATATGTATGTACATATTTATGTATATATGTGGAGAAAGAGTATGGGAAGAGAAAAGAGAGAGGAGAGTCAGGCAAGCTCCTTACAGACAAACTCCTTAATTACCCATGTCTCAAACTCGATTACAACAACACATAAAATGGTCAAATATTTAATAAAACACAGTTGGAACTTGACCTCAAATACTCACAGGTACATTGTACGCATCAGGTTTCCCAGAAACAAGAGTCATAAAAAAACACATTATTTATAAAGAACTATTTTCTCTCCCCATCCAAGCAAACTCTTCCCCTGGTAACCATGCAGCTGTTGTCGTTGGTGAATAGGTTGGGTACGAGTGCTAACTTTTCAGCCTTTAAGTTTCCTAAAACTAGGCAAAAGTCAACCAAAATTTGAATTCACCTTAGCATTCAAAATTTCAGAGAAAATAGAGGTTCATACCAGAATAATGGGTTAAGTCATTTAAGCAGATACTGTGAAGGGATCATAATTGAGAGCTGGAACTGCTGGGTTTTTAATTTTAAAATTGGTGCTACTCAGTCTGGAATGTGCTCTAGGTCACAGCTCTCAGCACATGCTCCCTTGAAATAGCGGCCACCAGACATTTTTCTTTCACTGTGGGAAAGTGTCAAATCCTTTCTCTTTGTGTGTGCATATTTGAGTAGCAGGAAATGGTCTTTACATCCTACTTGTAGGAATGAATGAGGTGTGAGAACATTTTAATTTCACAGAAATGCTTCATGTCTCTATCTAACTGGATTTGCCTTTGTTTCTTTTATGTATCTGCTTAAATATTCTTAGAATTATAAGACTGATGTAGATTCATTACGGAAAATTTAGACAGCCAGCTAATGAATGGCAAGAAGTATGGGAAGTCACTTAAAGTCATTCAAAGACAACTACTGTTAGTACATCCAGTTTGGAAGCCTTTCTTAAAATATACATTATAAATTTTTCATTGTAAAATGTCATCTTTATATTTTTAAGAAAAGTGCCTATGAAATGATTTATAATTTTAACAGAAATAATTCTGATATTTATAAAATATAGAGCTGTGACGTTATTGTTTTATTATAAATGTTTTTGCAATAAACAATAAACACCACTAAAAACTGAGAAAGCTGGATTGTTTCTATATCA
>CAUYON010048946.1:0-14997 GCA_963573935.1 Arctocebus calabarensis
AGCTACTAGGGAGGCTGAGGCAAGAGAATCGCTTAAGCCCAAGAGCTGGAGGTTGCTGTGAGCAGTGTGACGCCACGGCACTCTACCCAGGGCGATAAAGTGAGACTCTGTCTCTACAAAAAAAAAAAAAAAAAAAAATTGAGGCTCAGAGAAGTCAGATAAAACCCTCATGGTAGGGTGGTGCCTGTAGCTCAGTAGGTAGGGCACCAACCACATACGCTGAGGCTGTTGGGTTTGAACCCAGCCTGAGCCAGCTAAAACAATGACAACTGCAACAACAACAACAAAAAAATAGCTAGGCATTGTGGTGGGCGCCTGTAGCCCCATCTACTTGGGAGGTTGAGGCCAAGAGTTTGAGGTTGCTGTGAGCTGTGACACCACAGCTCTCTACCCAGGGTGACAGCTTGAGACTCTGTCTCAAAAAAAAAAAAAAGGAAAGAAAGAAAGAAAAGAAAAAGAAATCCTCATGGCAACACAATCAGTGATGGAAGATGTGGGACTTAAAACTAGGTCTTCCTATGTCAAAGTATGTCTTATCACCTCACCTCATTATTGCATCTTGGAAACTATGCTTTTGCGGGATCTTTGTAAGCTCAGGATGGTATTATGGAATGAATGCTTAACTGGGAGGCATGTGGTCTAAATTCTAGCCTAGGCTGTGCCCTGTATCATTGTCTTAGGAAGGTACCTTTTATTTTCTAGGCTTTGCTTTCCTTATTGGGTTAAATGTTTTGTAAGGTGGATAGAAACATCATTAATTATAGAAAGTACATAGAAAGTACAATTAATGAAGTACATAGAAACTTCATTTCTTTATTCTTTATGTATTATGAGAACCTACTATGTTCCAAGAGCTAGAGATAACAAGATCCAATAGGAGAGACACTGTGTCTGTTCTCAAAGAGCCAGACATAGTCTGTAACCAATAATTACACAAATAATATTCAACTATAATTGTGGTGAAAGTTATGATAAAGTATATTAAGGGTTCACACTGTGGTGGGAGTGTGCGTCAGAGAAGCTCCTCAATTAAATGTCATTTGCTCTGATAATTGAAGGATAAATAGGAATTATCCAAAGTACAATGGTGACCATTGTCGTGGCAACGGGTGATGTTGATGTAGCCATTGGTGGTGGTGATGTTGATGTTGATGGTGATAGTGATGGTGATGGTGGTGATGTTGATGGTGGTGGTGATATTGATGGTGATGGTGATAGTGACAGTGGTGGTGATGTTGACGGTGATGGTGATAGTGACAGTGGTGGTTATGTTGACGGTGACAGTGATGGTGACATTGACGGTGGTGGTGATGATGATGGTGATGGTGATTTTGACGCTGGCAGTAATGTTGATGGTGGTGGTGATTGATGTTGACTGTGATGGTGATGTTGATGTTGATGGTGATGGTGATGTCGATGGTGGTGGTGATGTTGACAGTGATGGTGATGTTGATGGTGGTGGTAATGTTGACGGTGATGGTGATGTTGAAGTGATGGTGATAGTGACGGTAGTGGTGGTGGTAATGTTGGTGATGGTGGTGATGAATTCACATGTGCAAAGACTGAAAGACTTCACAACTTTGAGGAACAGAATAAAGATTAGAGCCTAACACAAAGCAAGCTTGCAGAGTATACATAGTGGCTTTGGTTAATGAGTGAGGTAAAGGCCTGACCCAAGATGAAGCCAGAGAGATGTGCTAGGCGTTTTAAAAGCATACCTGAGACGGCACCTGTGGCTCAGTGAGTAGGATGCTGGCCCCATCTGCCAGAGGTGGCAGGGTCAAACCCAGCCCCAGCCAAAAACTGCAAAACATAAAAATAAAAGCATACCTGAGTGGAAAATTATAATGACAACATTATTGTTGCTTTAGAGACCTCCCTGGATAAAGGGGAAATAATCCAGTCATCCTCTTTCATTTTAGTCATTTGTTTGCTTAATTCATTGGAACACACACGCAGATCTCCAGAGTCCCCCCTGGATATCCATGTGGGCTTGATTCCAGGACTCTCCAGAGATGCCAAAATCCATGGGTGCTCAAGTCTCTTACATAAAATGGTTTAGGATTAGCATATAACCCTTGTACATCTTCCTATGTACTATAAGTCATCTCTAGATTACTTGTAATACCTGGTACAATATCAATGCTATGTAAATAGTTGATACAACATATTGTTTAGAAAATAATAATAAGAAAAAAGGTCTGTACATGTTCAGTACAGATGCAGCCATCCTGTTTTTTCCTAATATTTTAGATCCATGGTTGGTTGAATGCTTGGATATGTAACCATCAGGTACAGAATGCTGATTGTGTATATACACATATATGTAATAATAGGAGAGTATACAGGACAGAAAGCTGCCTCGTAGAGATTACCATCTGATTAGGATACAGAAATAACACAAATAATCTCACAATTACAAACTGGAAAAAGTGCTCTGAAGGAGAAGCAGTGAGCTGTGAGGGTGCACAATGAGAGCACTTGATTTACTGCAGGGAGCTAAAGGGTCCCACTCTGAGAAGGTGACATAGAAAATGTCAAAGTCTAGGTAACCAAGCTGGAAAGAGTTCTTTGGTGGGTGACAGGGATGCTGGTGCAAAAGATGGCCCCATGAAATCAATAGGGAATCAAAAAGATCTGGTTGGAGTCCCAAATTCTTAAAAGCTGCATAATATAAAAATACATTTTTCTATCCCTGGGCTGAAATCTACTAGGCATGAACCAGGCATCTAAGTATCAAGTGTTTGCTCATTCACTTATCCTCGCATTCATTCTTATGGCAATTTTCTTCCTCTTTTCCCTTCCCTTCCTTCCATCTGTTTTTCTTCCTTCTTCCCTCTCTCCAACCATCTAGTTATCCATCTGTTCATACATCCATTCATTTCACAAGTATTCTTTTTTTTTTTTGGTGATGGTGGGGGGGACAGTGTCTTACTCTGTTGCCCTGGGAATAGTGCTGTGGCATCATAGCTGACAGCAACTTCAAACTCTTAGGCTTAAGCGATTGTCTTGCCTCAGCCACCCAAGTAGCTAGGAGTACAGGTGCCCACCACAACGCCTGGCTATTTTTTGTTGTTGTTGTTGCAGTTGCCATTGTTGTATAGCAGGCCCAGGCTGAGTTTGAACCTGCCAGCCTTGGTGTATGTAGCTGGAGCCCTAGCCTCTGAGCTACGGGTACCAAGTCCACAACCTCAAACTCTTGGGCTCAAGCAACCCTCTTGCCTCAGTATTCTTAGTAGCTGGGATTAGGCACCCACCACCATATCCAGTTAGTTTTTTTTTTTAGTAGAGACAGGGTGTAGCACTTGCTCAGTCTCAAACTCCTGTGCTCAAGCAGTCCACCCCCATCAGCCTCCCAGAGTGCTAGGATTATAGGCATGAGCCACTGTGCCGGGCCACAAGTATTCTTTTAATACCTCATAAATGCTAGATGCAATGCTAGGTACCCATGGGGACAGAATGAGACAAAGGTAAAGAGGACCCCTATTCTCATGGAGTTTACAGTTTGGTAGAAAGTTGGTGCTGACATTGTAATTTCAGTCACACCTGCATTATCCCTGGGGGGTGTCCAGGAAGTTGTTGATATAAAAGGGATTAATAGAAGTCTTGGACGCAAACATATCTACAAATTGTACAACCAAATGAGAGTGATGACGGATCTGATTTTGTAATTACTGTGGCTACATTGTGCATCAGGGATTAGAGTAGGTTGGACTTTGGAAATCTCCGTAGATAAAAGAACATGACCCAGTTATATTGTCTCTCTCCCTGTGATGTGCATGTCAGGTGTGCTTCTGTGTTTTAGAGCTATGATACACACAAGTTTGTGCCCACATGGATTTATAGTCCAGTGTGGGAAGACAGAAGGGAGATTGAGACAATATTCATCTAAATCAATGTATATTAATAACTACCATCTGTGATGAATGACATAAAGAAAAAGTAAAGAGTGTTGCTGTATCCAAGTTCTACACACACACACATACAAACAAAAGATAAAGAGTATGAGAAAAATACATAACAGATATGCTCAAGGCGGCAGTGGTCAGGGAAGCCTTCTTTAAAAAATTTAAATTTAGGGGCTGGGCTTGGTGGCTTACACCTGAAATCCTAGCCCTCTGGGTGGCTGAAGTGGGTGGATTGCTTGAGTGCAGGAGTTTAAGACCAACCTGAGCAAGAGGGAGACCCTGTCTCTAAAAAATAGCCAGGAGTTGTGGTGGATGCCTGAAGTCCCAGCTACTCGGGAGGCTGAGGCAGGAAGATCGCTTGAACCCAAGGGTTTGAGGTTACTGTGGGCTATAATGACCCAGCACTCTACTGAGGGCAAACAAGTGAGACTCTGTCTCCATAAAAAGAACTTTAATTTAAGCAGAGATGAGGAGAATGATAGTGCTTAAGGTAGGCTCAGGGAGGAGTAAGCGGAAATCCCACCTGCCATTTGTTTTCGTTCCACGGGGAGCTAAATGGTTGGGGGAAAAATATCAAAGGAATACTATTTCGGAACACATGAAAATTACATGAAATTCAAAATTCAGGGTCCAAAAATAAAGTTCCACTGGCCTCCAGCCACTCCATTCATTCACGTACCGTCTGTGGCTGCTTTCGCACCACAGAGTCGAGTGGTTGTGACAGAGACCATATGGCCCAGAAAACTGTAAATACCTACAATGGGCCCAGAGGCTGCAGTTTGCTGACTCACGACTTGGACCAAAAATCTAGAAGTCATTCTCGGTCGCTGTATTGTCCTTGTACCTCACATCCATTCAGTCAGCAGATGCTATTGGTGCTACCTGGAAAATATATTTTGAATGTGAACACTTCCCTTCATTTTCACCATCCCCCTGATCCAAGCCACCATCTTATTTCCCTGAGGTAATTTCTGTGGCCTCCTCACTGTCCCCTGGGTTTCTCCTCTCACCCTCCTCAAGTCAGGTCCCCATAGAGCAGCTCGAATGAGATTTTTTTTTTTCTGAGACAGAGCCTCACTCTGTCACCCTAGGTAGAATGCTGTGGTGTCACAGCTCACAACAATCTCACACTCTTGCGCTGAAGCAATCCTCTTGCTTCCAGTCTCTGGAGTAGCTGGGACCATAGGTGTCCACCACAACAACCAGCTAGTTTTTTTATTTTTAGTAGAGACTGGGTCTCACGTTTGCTCAGGTTGGTCTCGAACTTCTGAGTTCAAAGGATTCACATGCCTCGACCTCCCTCTAGAATGCTAGGATTACAGGAATAAGCCACCTCGCTGAGCTTTGAGTGAGACTTTTAAATCATAAATCAGATCCTGGTTCCTCCCCTGATCAAAGGTCACTGACGTGCTACCTATTAGGGTAGCACGGCTCCAAGGCTTCTGTGGGTTGACTCCTGGCTTCTGGGTGGTTCCACCTCTTGCTGTGTTTGCTGTCTCTCAGACCCTCCAAGCTCATTCCTTTCTCAGAGCATTTTTGCACTGCTGTCTCCCTCAGCCTGGAATGTTGTCCCACCAGCTCCTCCAAGGTCTCATTCCCTCATACCATTGACATCTCTGGTAGATGCCACCCCCTTGGAGAGACCATCATTAGCCACCTTCTCTGAAGTAGACTTTTGACCAGCGAGGACTTCATCCTGCCTGATTTTTTTCATAATGTTGATCGCTACCTGAAATTATGTACTTTCACGTCTGTATTCGTCTGCCAGGGCTGTTCTAACACAGTACCACAGACTGGACGGCTTAAACAACAGACCCTGGTTTCCTCAAAGTTATGGAGGCTAGACATCCATGACCATCCAGGGCTGGTTTCCTCTGAGAAACCAGCTTGCTGACGGCTACCTTCGCCCTTGTCCTCACATGGTCATTCCTCTGACCATGTCTGTGTCCAAATTTCCTTCTCTTATGAAGACACCAACAATTGTATCGGATTAGGGCTCACGCTGGCAATCTCACTTTAAATTAATTATCCCTTTACAGAACCTATCTCCAAACAATCGTATCCTGAGGCACTGGGGGGCCAGGAGCCCCAACACTTGAACTTTTGGGGGGGACACAGTTTAGCCCACAACAATGCAATTAGGTGGTTATTATCCGCCTCCCTTTCTTGGATGAAACTCCAGAAGCACAGGGACCTTGTTAGTCTTGTCTAGATATACTTTTTTTTTTTTTTGAGACAGAGCCTCAAGCTGTCACCCTGGGTAGAGTGCCATGGGATCACAGCTCACAGCAACCTCTAATTCCTGGGCTCAAGCGAGTCTCCTGCCTCCGCCTCCCAAGTAGCTGGGACTACAGGCACCCGCCACAATGCCCGGCCATTTTTTGGTTGCAGCTGTCATTGTTGTTTGGTGGGCCCAGGCTGGATTCGAACCTGCCAGCTCAGGTGTACGTGGCTGGCGCCTTAGCCCGCTGAGCCACAGGCGCCGAGCCTAGGTATTCTTTCTAACAAGAGCTCAGTGGAGATTGGTTGAATGGCTGGAAGAACACAATCAACTAGCAAAAGAGTAAAGGGGGCTGGGTGTCCCTCATGCTGAGCTGTAGGGAGCAAAAAGGGCTCTTAAAGGGGACTTTGAACCACAACATCAAGGCTACATTCTCTAGATGCCTGCTTGCAAACCGCATGGGGATGCGGTGTAGGGAGGAAGGAGGCTCAGGAACTGAGGTTGGGGCCAGACTCCAGGACCTCAGATCCTGGGGGCTGCTGGGATTCCTCAGATGGTCCTACGACCCCGGTCCCACCCATCTCTGCGATTCCACTTAACCACCTCTCTCCCACCTCCGTGCTCTCTGCTCCAGCCACGTTGACCTTTGTTCTTTTCCTCAACATACCACACTCTGTGCTACCACAGCCACCTTCCCACCTGCCACTCTTTAGTTTTGTGCACAGCTGCTTCCTTTGCTCCTTCAGGTCTGGGCTCAGATGACTTTTCTTTTCTTTTTTTTTTTTTGAAACAGAGCCTCAAGCTGTCACCCTGGGTAGAGTGCTGTGGCATCACAGCTCACAGCAACCTCCAATTCCTGGGCTCAAGCGAGTCTCTTGCCTCCACCTCCCAAGTAGCTGGGACTACAGGCGCCCACCACAATGCCCGGCCATTTTTTGGTTGCAGCCGTCATTGTTGTCTGGCAAGCCCGGGCTGGATTCGAACCCGCCAGCTCAGGTATACGTGGCTGGCGCCTTAGCCTGCTGAGCCACAGGCGCCGAGCCAGATGAGACAGTCTTTACCACTAACCCTAACCTTCCATCACTCACTATCTGCCAGGAGCAGTGCTGAGCACTTTATACAGGTTCACTTATTTAATCCTCACAACACCCCTCAGACAGGAACTACTGCTATTTTCATTTTATAGATGAGGAAACTGAAGCACAGAGAGTGGATGAAATTGCCAACCAAGGTCATGGCCAGTAAGCAGTGGACTCAGTGTGGCTCCAGAGCAGCGGTTCTCAGCCTGTGGGCTGCAACCCACAGGAACTGTATTAAAGGGCCATGGCATTGGGAAGGTTGAGACCACTGACTAAGAGCATTATTTCTACTGTTAGTCGGAGCAAAAGAGTTAAGAATAATAGCCAAAAATGAAACTAAGGAGTAAACTTAACTGATAGCTAGGTAACTGCCCAGGACAGGCAGAGATTACGGCATTTCATGTTAATTCAGCAGTTCTGTCAGTTGGTTTTTAATTTACTTATTTTTTTTTAATTTTGCGAATTTCATTTAATGAGTAAAATGTTGTGAATCTGTACCTACAATGTGCTTCACTAAGTCTAAATAAACCTGAGACCTTTATAGATGTGGAGTGAATGGGAAGATTTGCTGCTCTCTGTCTGGTAATGTTCCGTGTTTAGTTACAAGTAGGAAGCCTGCACTTTTCTCACCTACAGAGAGGGGGTTGCTTATTTCTATAGCTTTTAAAATGATTCACTTTATTTGCCATGCAAAATCTCAGAGAAACAGAAGCTTTTCCTTGGGCATTTCATTTACAGACAAACACGAGAAAGCACCTTTAGGAAGATGAACAGCTTGTTACCTTCTGACATGAAATAAGGAATCCGGAATCTTCCTTCTAAAACCCTCTGCCTCAAAATGGGAAGAGTTGGTCCATCAAAAGGCAGAGCTCCACAGACAAGGACGTAGAGAACAACTCCCATACTCTAGGGGGAAAAACGAGGCTGTCACTTTTCTACTTCTTTCCTAGGGATTGTTTTTAAGATGCTCTAACTAGGTCTAGACCAGCAGATGGGGAAAATATGAAATACTACTTATGTGCTAAGTACCAGGAGGTTCTAAGATGGACAAAAGTACCAAAAACATGTATTATCACTGTAGATGCATTTAACAACACAGCAAAGCACAGTAATACCCAAATATCCAGCTGTGGTCCTTCATACTGCTGCCCTTCAAAGACTTCTGGGGCTGCATAAGGAGGGCTGCCACACCATGTTGCCAGTAGTTCACCACTTTTAAAGAAATTTCCAAAACCGAAATCTATTGGGACAGAAATAAACATTACTTTCATCTATGCTCTCAACCTATAGATGTTTCTCTGTAATAAACCTTATAATGTACTATATTAACAATATCACGACTTTGTGTTGATGGGAGGGCTGGGATAACATTATTTTGTGATGTCCCTGGCACTTAGTACAATGACTAGCCAGTAGTCCTTAATAGATATTGAACGGATGTGTAAGTGAACAAAGTTTCCTTCTTAAAGACAGTGGGAGATTGCAAAAAAACTTTAAAATAAACCATGTATTTCTGAGGCTGAAAGAGAATCCACTGCTATGGATACCCAACTTGAATCTGATAAGCTTAGAATTTCCATTACCTAATAATTGACTGAGAGAGAGAACTCTCTAGCTTATTCGATCTATAAGGAAAACAACGAGGAAGTAAAACAAACTCTAAGATACTCACTTAAACATGACCAAGGGACTGGCTGCTCTTACAGCCATTACCCCAGGGTAGTAAGGCAACTGAATACAATTTCCTAAGTACAAACTCTGTTTTAGGCTTACACTCATCTGAACAGCTCATTAGCATATGGCGGCTCTATAGCTCAGCCCCAGGCCACCGAGCTCCATGACTTACCTCCTCATTTATGGAATGCAATAGCATTATACTTGTACTTGAGACAGTTAATGGCCTTCTCCTTACGATCTGAGTCATACTGGAGCTATAGCTGTGACACACAGCATGTACTCTCGAAATACTCAACTCAGATGCCTTCAGGATGCACAGAAATAATTCCGGGAGCTTTGGTATAAATGGAAGCTTATGTCCTTTTGCTAAGCCTTGTAGTCTCATGTTCTTACAGAAGAAACAAATTCCTCTTGTTCTGTAAGTTATACCCATGCAGTCCTGTGTTGTTACACACTCCTGCTTGAAGAACACGGCCTCACTGACAGGAACATGCCCTATGCCCAGCTGGGGCGCAGCGCTGTGTGCACAGCGAGCTTTACGAGATGCCCCGTGGGGATTGCAGTGAGCTTCCACTGCCACACTCACTGGCTGTGACTCTGGGGGCTTAGTTTCCCCCTGTGTAGGCTGAGATGATAAGTACACTTAGTCAGCAGGTTGTTATGAGGGTCCAGTGTGTTAACAGCCTCGCATATCTACTCACACGTGGGACTACACACACTCATCCACCTCAGGCAAAGCCTTCTCCCAGCTTGCTGACGGAGAGCTGGTGACAAGCACAGCCATAGTAGTGACAGTAATGATGGGCACCACCACGGCTTCATGGATGAGTGCAGCCTGTGAAGTTATGAGAACAAGAGCTGATTTTCGTTTTGCCAAGTTCTAACTTCAAGTCTTGTAGGAGTGTTAATTTCCCTGAGCCTTAGTTTCTGTCTCTATAAATGTAGGGATCATCCACCTACCCGGATAGGACGCCCTTAGGACGAACCGAGACTAACAGCATAAAAGGCCTAGCAAGGGGTGTCCAACCTGGGTCCTGTGGGCCACTTGATGATTTTGTGAAGACTTTTTTTTGGCTTATTTGTGGTGTTAGGTATCACAAAAGTCTGCATGGACCTTTTATTTGCTGACCAGCTTTCTTTAGTGTTTGTATATTTAATGTGTGGCCCAAGACAACGCTAATTCTTCCAGTGTCAGCAGAAAAAAAAAAGGTTAGATACCCCTGGCCTAGAGCATAGTAAATGAGAAACATCTCCTCCCTTCTCCTTCTGTGAAACCATTATTGCCAACTACTACCTTTCAGAGGAGAAGGTCCTGGGAGACTAGACAGGAGGGTAGAAAAGTACAGAGGGAGTCTAAGGGTTCAGAAGAAAAAGAGGGTGCAGGTGGGGAAAGAGCCTCAGACAGGCCTGAACCTGGTAACCACCACCACGGTCCCATCCAAGAGCTGGTGGCCGAGTGGGTGCCAGTGAGTTCTCTCCGCAACACTCCGCTCCGCCCCATAGTCCCTTTTCTAGAATGACCATCAGAAAGGCCTCAGCTTCCCAATTCCACCTCTATGACTAACTGTTCCTATCGAATCCGATCCCATTTGGACAGATAGAGATGTATCGTTCTAATTTTCTACAAAAATCATAGTCTCAAAGGAGTCAAGGATGAGATATTCAAATGAAGTTTAAAGAGGAAAATGCTAATTTAACAGTGTGTTTGCAGATCCTGAAATAAGTACAATAACTGTCACACTTTAAACCAAACCAAATCCAACCCCATAATCATAGGATGAGTTTTAGAAAGTATCTTCTACTTTCAAGTAAGTAGAAGATATTTGGCAAATAGCATTGATAAGTTTCTTTTTTTCTTTAATTGTTAGAGCACCATTGAGGGTACAATGAGTCAGGTTATACTGCTTGTGTTTGCTGGGTGAAGTTTCTCTATTAATAGTGTCCCCACCCCTTACTCCTTTCCCGTCCCCTATTACCTCTCCCCCCACCATGTGCTAGCATCAACTGTCCTCATATCAGAATTGAGTACATTGGATTCTTGCTTCTCCATTCTTGTGATGCTTTACTAAGAGGAATGTATTTCACCACCACCCAAATTAATACAAAAGATGTAAAGTCACCATCCTTTTTAGTGGCTGTATAGTATTCCACAGTATACATATACCACAGCTTGTTAATCTATTCCTGGATTGGTGGGCATTTAGGTTGTTTCCACAATTTGGCAATTGTAAACTGAGGTGCAATCAACAGTCTAGTAAAAACGTCCTTATGGTAAAATTATTTTTTTTCTTCTGGGTAGATGCCAGTAATGAGATTGCAGGATCAACTGGGAGGTCTAAGTTTTAATGTCTCAAAGAGCACTTTATAGAGCCACTTCACCAAACTTCCCTGTACCCTGGGAAAATGGACTCAAAGGGGTGCCTGGAACAAAGGCTGGTGAGGTGGGTGGCTTGACCTCTTTATCATCCTTGGTGAGAAGACCCTTCTCACTGGTCTCTTCACAGGCAAGAAGGCAAGAGTCAGGAAAGCTCCACTGGGCTTAACTGTACAGGTCTGTTCTGTGAAGCTTCCTGTTCATGTATAAGAAGAGCGGAGCTTAAACACCTATTTACTTCTATTTTCTGTAGGTAACTGAGGAAAGTAGGAACTTG
Organism: Arctocebus calabarensis; assembly: GCA_963573935.1. NCBI lineage: Eukaryota > Metazoa > Chordata > Mammalia > Primates > Lorisidae > Arctocebus > Arctocebus calabarensis. The sequence continues at coordinate 11,537 of CAUYON010048946.1, forward strand.
ATTCTGTGGAAACATTAAAAGAAACACCAAAAGACAATCAGGCTCATGATGGTATTACAATGTCACATAGGTAGAGGTCTTCTCTAACTGTGTTAAAGCACTCCAAATATTCTATTTGTAATCATCTGATGAATGGGTTGAGGAGGACTTTGGAGTCAGGCAGATGTGGGATCAAATCCTGGGTTTTCTACTTAGCTATGTAATCTTGATCAAATTATTTAACTTTCTGGAGCCTTGGTTTTCTCTTTGCAAAATGTAGAAAATATCTACATTTCATGAAATTGTCATGCATTGATATACAGGTAATATAGATGATGCTCTTGAAAGACACCAGGAGCTCAGGAAAGGGATACTATTGCTGCTACTACTATTTCACTTATCTTTCCCATCAGACTGCATTCCTTGAGAGCAGAAGATGGGGGAATGACGGTTTGTACTTCTAGCCCTTCTCGCTGTCTGCAGACAATAGCTGTTTGATAAAGGTTTTGCTAAATGAGTATGTTATTCTTATCTCCTATAAAAGTGCTTCATTACGTGCCAGGAGCTGATCTAAGCTCTCTGACAATGATTTCTTCTTAATAACCCTATGAGGTATCCTTATTTTAGGAGAAAGTGAGGTTGAAAGCTAAGCACCCTGCCAGAGGTTATACAGCTGGTTACTCAGCCGCAGAACTGGAATAGAAACCATGTCTGACAATGGAGCCCTCACTGTTAACCACCACCTTCATGTCCGCCCCTGGCACAGTGGTGAGTAGCTGTTTTTGAACAAGTTGATAACTGTCAAGCTTAAGATGTGGTAATGGAAGGGACTTAAAAATAAAAGCCTTTTTATTTTTTCAAAGGAATCTGGGTAATATGCCTCATTCAGTCTGTCGCTTTCTGCTTAAATGCAAATACGGAAATGGGGGGTGAGCAAGAGGGATAAAATCCAAAAATGCAGGGTTTGTTTCTTCTTGTCACTTACTCAAGTGAAATGAACTATATTCACATTTCATATTAACCAAATTAATTAATTCCTTCATTAAACATCTGAATGCCATCCATGCATGTGTCAATAGCCACTGTGCAAACACAGAACAGAGTTTCACAACAACAGAGCGTGACACAAGACCCCACACTATCATCTGACTTTGGAAAAGAATTATGGAAACCACCACTTGGGCCTTCCTCACTCTCCGCCAGACTTAGATCCAGCCTGGCCTTGCTGGACGGCAAACGTCTTTCTAGTTTGATGTCTTCTCTGATTCTCTAAACCTGAAACTCTGGTGCTCTGCCCCTCAGAATTGTGCTTGCTGTTTTCCTGTCATAAAACTTACGCCTTACAATGTTGGATTCACTCTGGGTTCTTTAACTTTTAATTTTAAAATACTTTTAGATTTACAGAAGAGTTGCCCTTTACCCAGCTTCCCCTAATGTTAACATTGTACCTAACTATGGTACAATTATCAAAACCAAGAATCGATTATCAAAACACTGACTCAATACTACTAACTAAACTCCAGACTTAGTAAGAATCTCACTGCTTTTTCCCACTCATGTCCCTTTCCAGCTCAGGATTCCACAGTGCCTTAGCATCATGCCTCCTTATCTTCTCCAGTGTGACAATTCCTCAGTACTTCCTGATCTTGAAGAATACTAGTTATATATTTTGTAGACTGTCCCTCACCTTGGGTGCGTTTGATCTTTCCTCACAGTTATATTAAGGCTATGACTTTTGGGAAGAGCATCACAGGGCTGATGTGCTCATCTCAGTCCAACTCATGGGGGTGAGTAACATGGTATTTGCTGGGTTTCACCATTGTAAAGTCACATTTAGAAAAGATACACTGAAACTATATGTATTTTGTTTCCCTTGAAAGTTTACCTACTTACTAGTTCTAGCTGGTAGATCTTGATTGCAGGGACCACTGTGGTGCTCTATTGAGTTTTCACTTATCCCATTTCTTCTACATTTATTTTATTTTAATTATACATATATATATATAATTCTAAATTTTTAGACAGAGTCTCAAGCTGTCACCCTGGGTACAGTGCTGTGGTGTCACAGCTCACAGCAACCTTCAACTTTTGGGCTTAAGCGATTCTCTTGCCTCAGCCTCCCAAGTAGCTGGGATTATAGGTGCCCACCACAACATCCAGCTATTTTTTGGTTATAGTTGTCATTCTTGTTTATTGGCGGGCACAGGCTGGATTGGAACCCACCAGCTCTGGTGTATGTGGCTGGTGCCTTAGCCACTTGAGCTACAGGCGCCAAGCCATATTTTAATTATATTTCTAATTGATAAATAGTAATTGTATATATTAAAATTGATGGGGTATAATGTCATGTTTTGATATATGTTTACATTGTGAATGACAATGCAATTAACAATTACATTGTTAATCTTGCTAATTAACAAATCCTTCACATCATTAATTACAGTTCCTCTCTTGGGAGTGATACCTTCTCCCCCTTATTGATTTATTTATTTATAGTGCTATATGTTATGAGGAATATTTATTTTATTCTTAAGGTTATAATTCAATACTACTGCTACTTTTGCGGGGGGAGCTTAAGAGATTTTCTTGCCTCGGCCTCCCAAGTAGCTGGGATACAGGTGCCCGGCTATATTTTTGTTTTGTGGTTGTCATTATTGTTTAGCCAGCCCAGGCTGGGTTCGAACCTGCCAGCCCCGGTGCATATGGCTGGTGCCCTACCCACTGGGCTATGGGCACCGAGCTGACTGCTACTTATTTTGATGCTGAAATGGTTCCAGCTTTGGCCATCAGGAGGTAATTCCTACTGGTTCCTGTATCCTTTCAACATGCCCCATCTTTATAATATTTTATTTTAACATTTCCTTATCTTTTGGCACCAGATGTTCCAGGCTCACCTTTCCTTTTACCTTCTTTTTTATTTTTTAATTTCAGATTGATGTGAGGGTACAAATGTTTAGGTTACACTGTTTTCATTTCCAAGGTAAAGTTTAAATTGTAGTTGAGCCCTTCACACAGGGTACGCGCTGGACGCCCTCCCATCGTGCACGTGAGGTGAGATCCCACCAGCCACCCTCCCTCCTCCGCTCTCTCTTTCCTCTCCCCCTTGTTAGACTATATTTGTGTTTTTTCCTTACTTTGGGCATGTAGCTTTTTATGTATTGGTTTCATATTAGTATTTAGTACATTGGATACTTTTTTTCCATTATTGAGATACTTTACTAAGAAGAATGTATTTCGGCTCGGCGCCTGTAGCTCAACAGGCTAAGGCACCAGCCACGTACACCTGAGCTGGTGGGTTCGAATCCAGTCCTGGCCCACCAAACAACAATGACAGCTGCAACCAAAAAATGGCCGGGCGTTGTGGCGGGCACCTATAGTCCCAGCTACTTGGGAGGCAGAGGCAAGAGACTCGCTTGAGCCCAGGAATTGGAGGTTGCTGTGAGCTGTCATGCTAAAGCACTCTATTCCGGGTGACAGCTTGA
>CAUYON010048947.1:0-36997 GCA_963573935.1 Arctocebus calabarensis
CCCAGCTACTAGGGAGGCTGAGGCAAGAGAATCGCTTAAGCCCAAGAGCTGGAGGTTGCTGTGAGCAGTGTGACGCCACGGCACTCTACCCAGGGCGATAAAGTGAGACTCTGTCTCTACAAAAAAAAAAAAAAAAAGCTTTCTTGTAAAAATGTTTGCAAAGAATTATTTGGGTGAGAAAAACACATTACCAGTACAAATATTTTGGCTTTGTAAACATTAAAATACAATGGAGAATATCCACATTTAACAGAATTTGGCATCTAGCATCTCTAGACAGAATTTTCTCAAGAATGACAAGATCTACAAAGAGTCAGTTCAAGATGTCAACATATAAAATATATGAACCATAAAGTGCAACTCTATGCAGTATTGCAATTTTATGAGAAAACTAAAAAGATGTCAATTCTAAGGAAAAATGTATTTTCAGAAATTGTGCCATTGATAAGTCCATTATATAGATGAGTTCATCTAAGAAACTCATTAAGGTCATAAACATATACCATGAATAATTATCCTATTCATAGTTACTTTGATATACACAAATATACATTTTTATGAAGAATCTTAGTTTTGAAAATGGTTATTGAATAAAACTATCATAGGCTCAACAATTTTATCAATTTTTTCTTCAAGTTGTCCAAGGTTAGTTATCTTAGGATCCCATTTTACACTCAAAATGTTTGTTCAATAAATTACATAGTTATCCCATGAGAAAACACATATACATCTATCAAATATGTCAAACTAGATGACTTAGCTTCCTTCCAGGTGTCTTTTTTTTTTTTTTTTAGGCTAATCCAACCTCATAGGTAAGCAAAATGAGGTCCAGAGAGGGAAATGATTTTTCCGGAGCCAAATTATATAGAGGAAGATACAGTACCAGACTCCTGCTAAGTCAGTTTGTGTGTATAAATCTCTAAGGATCTTTCCATACAAAGCTGTCTATAATTATAATAATTAAAACCAAACTTGACTCCAGGAACAACTTCTGAATATTTCCATCTGATTATAAGTCTCAGAATTGTCATAGGATGTCTTTTTTTAAAATGTTTCAGCAATTCTATCCTAAAAATTTTAAAGATTTATATAAAATAAACATTTCCCCAAGCTCTAAAACCTATCATGCATTACTTCTTGATTTGGGTACTTCCTATTTTAACAGAAGTGTTTGAATAATCTGCTCAGCTAAATAGTCTGACAGAGAGGTCAACACATTCTGCCTAGGATTCTAAACACATAATTAGAAATGCCTTAATCTCAACAAGCCCAGCCTTGGTGGATCCTACAGATGAACTAATTTAAATCATTTCTAACATGAGAAATCATTATCAGACTCATGTCTTCTTTCTCTTAAGTCTAACCTTGCAAGTCAAGAACAATCATTGAGTAAGTTTAATCAAGAAACTCTTATTAAACTCTAGGTTGAAGGCTTTGGGGGGAAATACTTGAATAGAAAAACGTACTCTTTTTTGGAAGAATTATTTTACATCTGCCATTCTGATACAAATAAAAATTTAGAGTAAAGAAATAGGATAGTAAATGTAAAAAATAAAAAGTAGGGTGGTGCCTATGGCTGAAAGGAGTAGGGTGCCGGCCCCATATGCCACAGGTGGCGGGTTCAAATGCATCCCCGGCCAAAAACTGCAAAAAAATAAAATAAAAAGTAAAATGTAAAATAAAGTAGCTGTATATATTTAGAAGCCATAGTTTTTGTACTTAATATTTGTTACACCTATATTCTAGTTTTGTTATAAAACAAACTTTAAAACTTAGTAGCTGAAAATGCTCACCTTTTAATTACATCTTATTGTTTTCTAAGCCAAGAATTGAAAGCAGAATTCAGATCAGCAATTCTGTTCCACCAGTGATTGCCAAGCAGGCTGGCAGACGGGTAGACCAGGAGGGGCTGAGATGTCCTCACCCACACATGGCTGGCTCGTGGACACACAGACTTGGCAGACAGGCCTCAGTGTGGATTGCCGTCCTGAACATCCACCTGTGACTTCCCCAGCACTGAAGGCTCCAACTGGGGCTCAGGGCTCCCAGAGACAGTGTCCAAGAGGGCCAAGCAAGATAATTACAGTTTTTTTTGAAGGATGTTTTACCTTGAAGGGCATTTGGCTGTTTCAGGGAACTGGTTCTGATGTTTTCTTTAACTAAAGAACTGCTTTTATACCAGGTATTCTATTGCAAATCCAAAGACAACCTGAACTCGAACAGGTGTGAGCAACGCAACCAAGGTGAAGTGGGGTCCTCTGCTGGAAAAGGAGATATATCTAGTAAAGCTGGGAAACCTCCAAAAGACTAGAAGAAAATCACAATGGACCTGCTACAGTAGGAAGCCAACACAGACAAAAGACTCCAGGCACCAGCGGAAGAGGACAGCGGTTTTATTCACCAGCTGGGACACTCAGCAGACTAGTGTCCTAAGAACCGAGCCCACCGACTCAATCTCTTGCCTTCCTTTTATACATTTTTAGGGCTTGGGTGTATGAGAAAGTCATGAAAGACACGAGACGTGAGAGACATGAAAGTCTTATGATTCAAGGGAAGGTCAGGTTGGCCCAGGTCCTTGGTACTGGGCTACCTGTCCTCAAAGGCTTGGTGTTATTGATCATTGCTCTGGGAATAGTTCTCAGCTTATAGAACCACTCTGACAACATGGTTTTGTCTACCGAATCAACGATAATAGCCATAGGTGTTTTTTCCGTTTAGCTTGCTAGAACCTAGGTGAATGCACAGAAACAAGCCTTTAGTAACTTAGTCACCCATAGCCAGCACCTACCATGGACAGCACCCAATCTGTGTATGGAACTTCATTAATTCGGGGCCTTTAAATTTCATAAGCATTGCTTTTTAAATTAAATTTGGATTTAAAAACAATACTTGACAGTTTCTTACAATCTAGTATTTGAAGTCTTCCTCACTTCTGTCACCTCTGGGCAAGCAAGTCATTAAGACCAGCACAGACTCAAGGAATCAGACTCAGTAACAGAATTTCTAGCCATCTTTAATTTTCCACACCTGTATTTCACCTCCTTACTCTTTGAAAGTGAAAAAAATTTCAAAAATTTTTTTAAAAAACCCAGAACTTGGTTGGTGCCTATGGCTCAAAGGAGTAGGGCACCAGCCCCATATGCTGGAGGTAGCAGGTTCAAACCCAGCCCCAGCCAAAAACTGCAAAAAAAAAAAACCCAAAAACTTACAAAATGTGTTCTGCTCTCTGCCTGCCTGTCTTTCTGACTTTTCTTGTTTATGTCAGTGATTAAAATCTCCCAGTGACAAGTAAAAGTGGAAAGATAAGCATTCTGGTTTCATTCTTGACTACAGCAGGGAGGTGTTCAACATTGTACAGCAAGTGAGTTTCACACTGGAATTTCGTAGGTACTCAGATTAAGAAAGGTTAGTCTGATGGTAGTTTGCTAAATTTTTACTATGAATAGATATTAAAATATAAATTCTGGCTCAGCACCTGTGCCTCAATGGGCTAAGGCACCAACCACATACACCTGAGCTGGCAGGTTCGAACCCAACCTGGGCCTGCCAAACAGCAATGACGGCTGCAACCAAAAAATGGCCGGGTGTTGTGGCAGGCGCCTATAGTCCCAGCTACTTGGGAAGCGGAGGCAGGAGACTCGCTTGAGCCCAGGAATCGGAGGTTGCTGTGAGCTGTGATGCCACAGCACTCTACCCGGGGTGACACCTTGAGGCTCTGTCTCAAAAAAAAAAAAAAAATATATATATATATATATATATATATATATAAATTCTATTGCCTCATCTATTAAGATTACATTCGTTTTATCACTTATTCTTTGGACATGATGCATTTATTACATTTCTAATATGTTAATGGTGAATCCCTGAAACAAACTCAACTTGATCATAATCTACATATGTGTTCTATCAGAATATCGTTTTGATTCAAGTTATATTTCATTTAGGATTTCTACATCTATGTTTATGATGGATTGGGCTATAGTTAAATATATTTGTCTGATTTTGCTAGAAGTTTATTCAGATCTCAGGGGAAAAAATTGGGTGTGTCTTCTTTTGCCATTTCTCCTCCAGGATTCCGCCCCAAGAGCAGTATCTGCTGATACCTGTGGAAACCAGCAGCGATCAACTGAATAGAGAGTTAGAAGCAACAGTAAAGAAAGACAAGAGACAGTAGAATTAAAAGCGGGAGCTCAGGGGTCCATGGCCCCTCGTGGGATTCCAACAATGGCCCAGCCTGTTTGCTCCACTCTGATTTTATTGAAGTCCATTTGCCCGGAGGGTAAGATGAGGGAGGGAACAAAGACGTCAGCAGTTTCTCAGATTGATCATATCAGCTTCTGTTATTATTAACCTTAAGGGTGGCCTTCAGTATTCTGAAATCTAAGCTTTGTATTAGAAAAAGTCTCCTGTTTTCTAGAGAGGTGTTAAGCTCCTCTAGTTCTATGTGGAGTAAAATGTCAGCAGCATTAATCTCCTCTGAGGAATTGGTGGGAGGGAGGCATTTTCCTCCCATCACCACCACAGAGGATCTTCCTCTGCAATAAAGGATATAAGCTCTTGTGCCCATATCTCCAGGCTCAAGCTACTCCCTTGGTCTCTGCCCCAGGCAAATACAAATCTCCACAATGGATATCTTTGCCTATTTAATGTGCAGGAAATGCCCCAGAAGATGTATCTTTTATTAGGACTTTTCATAGCCTCTTCTATAACCACTATTCTCCTTGGAATGCTCACAGACCCACCAGGGTGTTTGTAAGCTGTAACCCCAACAGACTAGAATTTCAGAAAAGCCACGAAGCTTGTTAGCAGTGGCTAGCTTAAATGTAAACTAGCTGACTTTTCTTTGCTCCAAATCACTCAGCTTACCTTTTATAATTTTCCTCTTTTTCTGGGGATGCTCTCCCTTTGCTAAGAATGGGGTCTTTGATACCCATTCTCCCAGCACCTTCCTTTCCCTTTCCTGGACAATTGTTAACAATTCAGTGCAGGAATAATAAGTGGAACAGAAGAAAACAGCCTATGTAGCTGAAAGGAGTCTATCAGAGCCTGAGCAGTTGAGGGTGTCTGCAGGGGGGAGATGTCAGACAAGGTGTCGGCCTTCGCATCAAGTAAGGAAGTGATCTGAGAAGGCGGGTCACCCAGCACAGGTGCCCCAGCACACATGGCAACAGGTGGTAGTCCTTGTGGAGAGGGAGGTGGCCAGCTAGACTGAGAAGCTGCAGGAGGAAGATTATCTACATAGAAGGTCCACCCAGTCTGAGAAGGATGTCCATGCAGATGTGGAGAACAAGAATCAAGGCATGACAATGGCCCATCAGAATAAAAAGGTAGAAAATCCAATTTTAAAGTGAAACAGAGCCAAAAGGGCATCTACAAATTTGAGTATGAGCCATTAAAATATTTAAACTAAATGTTATATATATATATTTAAAATATATACATATTTAAAATATATATATATATATATATATTATTTTTTTTAACACCAAGTAGCATGAGGGTGCCTGTGTGCAGGGGAAGCCTGGCAGGTGCAGCAGGGGCTCCAGCTAGGTGAGGAAGGTACGTGCACAAAGGGTCAGCCTGGCACGGAGGGCTCATGTCCTAATGGAGGAGTCTGTCCAAGGGCAGGACAGTATGTGGGAGACGAGTTACACACAGAGATTTGATCAAATACATTAAACATAATAGTGCCCATATTTTTTGTTATCTGAGAAATTACAAATATATAAAGAGAAAACCTTAGAATGAACAATTGGCATTGGACTGGAACTAGATCCTATCAGTGTAGAATTATAATTTTTAATATACATTAAAAAGAGATGGGGAAATACAAATGAAAATGTGTGTAAACCCCCAAACACACAAAGATAATTATATATGAAAAACACCCATATATACTGGACACACACACTCCCTAGGTCTGCACAGTGAGAAGTCCCGGGAACAGTAACACCAATACCTCAAAATCAAGGAACATAACAAGCACCTAGATTTTTACTTCTAAATTCTATTCTTCTCCAAAACAAACCAGGGCTCTTCGACAAGTAACTGAATCCAAGGCTAGGGTAAGATAAGATCAACCTAGAAGACCTTGCTGCCCCAGAAAGCAAGAAATTGCTAACATAATTAAGAAGGCAAGTCAAAAGGATGCAAAAAGCGACCTATTAGGTTAGGACTAGGGTGAGATGAGAGAAGTACCCAGGAAGCAAAATATAAGGAAGCACTCAGGTGCAAGGTCAACCCTAACAGCACCTGGCTCCTTGAAACTCTGCACCAAATGCCTCAGTCTCCTGTTCCCTTAGTCCAGACCCAGCTGAGGACGCAAGTCAGACTAATTGCATCAAAATAAGTGATGGTACGTTATTAACCCACTGAGCAAGATAGTAAACTATAAACCCTTGTTGATATGAACTAAGTGGAAGTTGGAGGAGGAATGAAATATTTACACAGTTTCAAAGTACCTCTCTCATAAAACAATTTCAAGAGGGAAAAGAACAGCTTGCCAATAAGCCAGGCAAGTGTGACACCTTCAAGTGATCATCAGTAATGGGATAAATCAAAGTCTCACACGTGCTAAGAGGACGCATGGGGAGAGGGCCCGGGCTCTGGAGGGCTGCCCCGTCTCCGGTTTCCCTTACTTTGCATGTAGCCCTGGGGTCCAAAAGAGAAGCCTGAGCTCCTTACCCAGGCATCTCTTCCTCTGAGCCCTAACTGTGGACCATTTTGCCTCCTTTTTTAAAATTTTGGCTGTGAAATTGTTCAAAATTTTCTTATTCTTTAATTTCTGCCACATCTATTCCATCCTCTTTCCTTTTTGTAATTTCCGCAGCCTTTTTTCTCTTTGATCAACTTTGCCTGAGGTTTGTCATTTTTACTAATGGGTTTCCAAGAAACAACTTTTTGTTTATTGATTTTTTTTTAAGTCTGCCTATTGTAGTCTTACTGCTACTTTCCTTGAGTTTATTACATTGTTCCTTTATCTAACTTTCTAAACAGGATGCTTACCATAGGAAATTTTAGCCTTTCTTCTTTTTTATCACAAAAGCAATTAAGGCTGTAAATTTCCACCTAAGTACTGCCTCCATGGCACCCCACAAGATATGTATATACGTACACATATATAAATTAAAATGTATAATTTTATTGTGCTTTAGTTCTATGTATAGTCTAGTTTTTATGATGATTTATTTGACTTCTAAATTACTTAGAAGTGTTTATTCCCATATATGCGAGAACCTGAATTAGTTATGCTAATTATATAGCCACCAAAAAATAAAGTGGCTCAAAAAAAAAAAAAATGTATTTTTCACTCCATGGTAGGCAGGCAGGGAGGCTAGATCAAGGTGAGCGCTCTAACCTGTGAGCATGTCTGTTTTGCTCTTCTCCTAACCCTCATGGTATTGGTCCTTTTTTGCAAGGGGAAGCCAATTCATCCATATTCTATCTTCATCCCTGTCTGTGGGAAGCAGCAGCAAGAAAAAACAAACTAACAGCCATTTCCTTTTTAAAACATGTCACTAGCAAGTTGGATCACCAGAACTTAGCCTCCAGAGGTATAGTTCCAAGGCAGGCAAAACCACCGTGCTTCTAGCCAGAACTTCACAATTTCTACTCCTAAAAAGAAGGGAGAATGGATACTGAAGGATTATTAGCGTTTTCTGCAGAGGAGTTCTCAGTTATCTCTGTAGGCCATTTTAACTTAATTATATTGTGGTAAGAGTGTGGTATGTATAATCACAACCGTTTGAAATCTATTGATAGCAAATGGCCTCCTAAACGGTCAATTTATGTAAATGTTTCCTGTGTGTTTGAGAAGTGTATGTATTCAGTTGTTTTGCTCAGTGTTCTATATATAACTAGATCAATACTACTAATTGTGTTCAAATCTTTTATATCCTGACATATTGCCTGCTTAACAATTGCAAAGACATTCTATATTAGAGTCCCCCACTATGATGCATTTGTATTCTGCAGCTGTCAATTTTTACTTTCCATATTCTGAAGCTATTAGGTATATAAAAATTTAGAGTTGTTATATCTGCCTAGGAATTTGAATCCGTCAATATGGAATATGATCTTAAAGAAATTTTCATAGACTGATTTTGTGATATTTGAATAGCTATACCAACTTTCTTTTCGATGTCTTTTCTATAAGTTTAGATTTTTCTGTATCCTGATGTTTTAATTGTGCCTTTTGTAAACAGCTGTATTTTTTTCACTGAGTCAGCTAACTGAACGTCAAAGGTCTTTTAAGTGGGGAGTGACTGTGTTAAGAACTTTAGTTATTACAAACACATGGAATTCTTTCTAACAGTGCTTTCTATTTGCTTCTATGTTGCGCTTTTTTTTTTTTTTTTTGAGACAGAGCCTCAAGCTGTCACCCTGGACAGAGTGCTGTGGCATCACAGCTCACAGCAACCTCCAATTCCTGGGCTCAAGTGAGTCTCTTGCCTCTGCCTCCCAAGTAGCTGGGACCACAGGTGCCCGCCACAACGCCCAGCCATTTTTTGGTTGCAGCCGTCATTGTTGTTTGGCAGGCTGGGTATGGATTCAGACCCCTCAGCTCAGGTGTATGTGGCTGGTGCCTTAGCCCATTGAGCCACAGGTGCTCCAAGCCCCTATGTTGCTTTTTAAAATCTGTCATCTTTTGGTTTGAGTTATGCCCTTGGTTTTTTTTCCAATAGCTATTTTATTCTATCTGTCCTTTCAGACCGCCCTAAAACAATTCAGTAAACACTAAAAAAAAATTGGAATCCATAATTTTTATCTTGTCTCCTAGATAGTGACTGTAACCTTCCAGCTTTAACTCTAGTCTACCTCTTGCCCAATATGTGATTTCTTCATGAGTTGTTTTTAACACTCATGAATTAGACATTGTTTATAATAGGCATTTGTTTATAGATTTCTTTCCTAGCATCTTTTTCCTTTTCTAATGCTTGCTTCTCAAATCACTTATGAAGCACTTGTTTCAGATGTACTAAAAATTAGAATAAACTTTCAATTTTATTTATCTAAGAAATGTCTATATTTTGCCTGCATTCTTGAAAAGTAGTTTCACTTACCTGCTATATATAATTTTTTTCCCCTCTGCCACATCTTTGAGAATTTTTTTGTAGCGTGCTTTGATCTGTATTTCCATTGACTGCCTACAACCAATCTATCATTCCTTATTTGCTTCCCTTTTTGCTGATCTGTACTTTTTCTGCCTAATGTCTAGTTTTATATGTCTACTTTTCTTGGACTGTGTTTTCTGAATCTGATGTTATCTGTCAGCAATTCTAGAAAGTTCTCAGCCATTAACTGTTCTAACATGTCCCTTTATTCTCACTTCCTCCAGAATTTCAATTACAAATAGAATTTCTTACTGCTGTGTCTCCCCACTTGTTAAGTCTGTTATTGGTTGATTCTCTTTGCCCCCATCTAAACTTAATTTAATAAAATTTTATTGCTATAAATTCTATACAGTTATTTTACCACATGGTCATTTTGATAGATTGAAAACTTGAGCACAATTTAGATAGATCTTGTTTCTTTAAACATAGAAAACATGCAGTTCATATTGCACGTAAATTCTAATATCAGCAAACTTGGATTCTCATTCTAGTTTGCTACATCTGCTAATTTATGATTGCTTCCTTTGTTTCACAATTAGCCTGTGTTTCATAATTGATTGTAAGTTCATCTTTTCTGGAAAGTTATCACTGGAAGTACTGGTTGAAGATGCATTCCTCAAATATTTTATGCAGCTTTCCCTAGACGTTTGACGCCGTACCCATCCGGTTGAGAGACAATCTTCCACGAAGATTCTCACATTTCTGTATAATCGGAGTTAAAGAGCTGACTGACAAAATAGCCAACATGCTCTCGGAGCGATAGATAAGAGTGTGGCTCCAGAGAGATTTAGAGACTTATCTCACTTCTTTTACCTACATTTCAGAGTAAAGTGTCTTCTCTCTACCCAGTCCCCCAGGAAAGAGTGGGATACTGTGCCAGCCACCCAATAGAGGTGCTGATTTCTCATGATTTGAGGGTCCCTATTCTGTGGTGCATCCATGCTTCAGGGCACTGCCAGGCTACCATCCCGTCATCCCGTGAGGACTGTGGTTTGAGGATCCAGTGCTGAATGCTGTGTAAGATGCAATCAATTCTGATCCACAGTCCTCGTGTTTCCTGGTCTATCTATGGATCAGAAATCTGTGGCAGGCTTACCAGATTGCAACTAGGGTAAAATCTCAGACCTTTCACAATTTCGGTTTTACTACAACTCAGCACCACTTCAAGGTACGTGTCCAGGTTCAGTCTGGCAACACAGATTGGTAAAATTTGACTGCACTCTTATAAAAGTCAGTTTTTGCCTATGAATCTGTAGAAGAGACCCCTCCTCACTCACAACCAAAACTAAGAATATGAGAGAGAGATTCCATTTACCATCTCTATTTGTGGGGCAGGTTTTTATTCCTGTTAATATCACTTTCTGTGGATCTGAGCTTTATCTTAGAAAATCTACCTTGCGTAACCCATAAAATTGCCGCCAGTCCTGTACATGTGGCAATTAAATTATAATTCTAAGCCATCAAGAATCAGCAGAGTTGTCCTCCTCTCTTTAATTTCTTGCTTTCTCTCAATTTATGGCCTTTAAGAAATTTCCTTACTTTTCTTCCAGTGCTCCGGGTGTGCACAGAACATATATATACACACACACGTATCTGCCTGTGTATATTTTTCCTTTTGTCATTCCGTGCCACTCTTTAAGGCTTTTAATTATAAACTCCACTTTTATTACTATCATTTCTAGTCCCGATTTTCTTCTGGTTTACAGCTGCCTGGCCATTCTTGGTCTATTTCTTTATTAACCCCATTCATCATTTTACTCAGGTGTTTTTCATAAAGACCATTAGTTTGAGGTATGTCTTAACTGAAAGCGAAAATTTCACAAGAGAAAATTTGACCCTTTTCTATGTATTTGTTGATGTGAAGCCCTTGCTGTTATGCCTTTGACTCTTGTATTTTTATACTTTTCTTTTTCCTTCTTGTTTATCCTGGTTTGATCAAATTGCTTCTTGTTTTATCATTTCCCTGTTCTCTGGAAATTTTGATCAGCTTTATTTTACCAATTGCCTGCCTGCATAGATAATCAAATACATACAACCCTACGATTATTTGAAACACCGATTCTTTTCCCCACCATGATATAATATACCCTATATTTTGTCCTGTTTTTGAAACAGTCTCACTATGTCACCCTAGGTAGAGTACCATGGCATCACAGCTCACAGTATCGTCAAACTCTTGGGCTTAAGTGATTCTCCTGCCTCAGCCTCCCAAATAGCTGGAACTACAGGTGCCCGCCACAATGCCCGGCGGTTTTGTGATTGTAGTTGATATTGTTGTATGGCTGGCCCAGGCTAGATTTGAACCCACCAACTCTGGTGTATATGGCTAGTGCCCTCATAGGTCTCTGTAACAAGAAATACCCAGCCCCTCTGCGCTACTCTTCGGCCTCTCATCAATGAGGGCAACCACAGGATTCCAGAGTTCTCCACATCCATTGGCTGTACAATCCAGGTGGATGGATAACCCACCAGAAAAGTCTGCACATGTAACCTCAGAGCCCAAGCTTGGACCTGACCTCAGCTGCCCACAGTCTCCGCACAGCTATGAGGCCCAGGAGAAGGGCAAGAGAAGGCACCCTGAGCCAAACGCAGATCACCCCTCCCAGCCCCAGTGCCCTCGATTTTGCTGCTTCCTCTCACTCAGCTCTGGGATGAAACATCGCCACCTCTGCACAGACCCTCCCTGATCTTCCTCGAGGTCAGCGGTTCTCAACCTGTGGGTGCTGAACCCTTTGGGGGCCAAACAACTGTTTCACAGGGATCACCTAAGGCCATCCTGCATATCAGATATTTACATTATGATCATAACAGTAGCAAAATTACAGTGATGAAGTAGCAACGAAAATAATTTTATGGTTGGGGGTCACCACAACATGAGGAACTGTATTAAAGGGTCACAGCATTAGGAAGGTTGAGAACCACTGCTCTAGGTACCACCCTGACTTCTCAACTACTGCAACATTATCCTGTTTTAGATCCTTCATAGCATTTAGTTCTTTTTTAAATTATCTTGTTTACTGGTCAACCTGTTTATTGTGGTTCCCCTACAAGAACAAACATACCATGAAATAGTAAACTTGTCTACATCAGTGACTAGAACAAAGCACCCTTACTGAGATTAAGGAATTTCCCTCATGCTTTCTACCTCCTGGCCCTAAAACCCTTTGTATTACTGAACTGCATTTCCCTAATAGCTTGTATCATTATTACATTTTCCCCTAGGGGATAATCTCAGAAGTGTCAAGGGTTTTTATATAATGCCTCCACTTCAAATGCCCATTTCGTTTAACCACATACCGTGTATATTTAGCAAGAGTCGTTACTCAATGTTTTCCTTCCTTACTTCCCCATCTTGAAGTGTTATGAATTATCATTTGATTCAATTACACGTCTTAGTGTTTTCTTCAGATAGGATTCACAATACATGCTAAATCTTTCCATGTCCAAAAATGTTACCATTTTACCCTCATACATGAATGATATCTCAGCTGTTCATAAGATTCTTAGGTTGCCATCCTGTACCTTCCACCGGGTATGGATTTTTTTTCCTGCCTTCTAACGCAGTATTTGTATTGTAGACAAGAAAGCAAAGCCCGACATTAGAATAATTCTATTTCGTTTGCAAGTAATATGTGTTCCTTTCTGAACAGCATACCCTTTTTACCCTTAGCTTTGGAAGTCAAAACTGTCATTTAGAATAGCCAAGCTGACTCTTGATAAGCATAAAAGCTGGAGAAGGACATGGATCTGCTGCTTTGCCATGACTGCTGCAAGTGTTCAGCCCCAAGGAGCATCAGACAACGCCCTACTGAGGGCAGAGGGCCTGGCAAGCCAGGGTACCAGCTCAAGGAGCGTGGTTTGGTGAACGTGCTGCCATTGTATCACAGTTATTTACCATTGAGATCACAAGAGCAGGAATTAGAAAATACCTTCGAAAAGTTCGTATCAGTATCTGGAATTCACCACCTGGAAGCATATAATAATGCATGGCGGAAGGAATCATTTCACTCTAATTCGACATGTTCCGGCCTGACCACACCAGCTCTAGGCAAAGATGTACGTTCAGTATGCTAAAACAGACCATGGCTAAATAAAATTTAAACTGTATTGAGGATGTAATATAAGAAGTAACAGAAACATGCTGAAATTATCTAAAGCCTTTTCCTGACTATTGCCTTCGGTTTTGACTACTTCAAATCATAAAGGGTGTGATAAAACATTATCCAAACAGGCAGTAAAATCAGTTTTGGAATTGTGTTCTGCCTATCAAAACACTAGAAATAACAAATGTGCTAATTTAGTTGAGAAATAAAAAGGCAGATTCATAGAAAATATATGGTATAAGAAAAAATTTCAGAAAAATTCTAGTTAATAAAAAGTTCTCTCAGTGAGCTTATGTCACAAAATGCTTTTGAAAATTAAAATTTACATATCAACATTTTTTTTGAGACAGAGCCTCAAGCTATTGTCCTGGGTAGAGTGCTGTGGCATCACAGCTCACAGCAACTTCCAACTCCTGGGCTCAAGCGATTGTCCTGCCTCAGCCTCCCAAGCAGCTGGGACTACAGGTGCTCACCACAACACCAGGCTATTTTTTGGTTGTAGCTGTCATTGTTTGGCGGGCCAGCTGGATTCGAACCCACCAGCTCAGGTAAATGTGGCTGGCACCTTAGCTGCTTGAGCCGCAGGCACCAAGCCTATAAACAATCCTTTATAGTCATTGTAGAACAAGATTAAAAGCCAATAATTATACCATGTAATGGTTTTAAAGAAATACATAGTTGTCACAGCAACAATTCTTTTTCAAAATACTTCAATGTATAATAAATTGCGAATATGGTCACTTTGCTGAAGATCATGGTAAAGCAAATTGCAACCCCACATTTGGGTGCCCCTAATTTAAATATGCACAATTAAACTACAGCATTTTGGGGTGAACCCTGTGGCTCAGCGGGTAGGGCACCAGCCCCATGTCCCGAGGGTGGCAGGTTCAAACCCAACCCCAGCCAAATTGCAACAAAAAAATAGCCGGGCATTGTGGTAGTCCCAGCTACTTGGGAGGCTGAGGCAAGAGAAAAAGCTAAGCCCAGGAGTTGGAGGTTACTGTGAGCTGTGACATCACAGCACTCTACCAAGGGCAATAAAGTGAGACTATCTCTACAAAGAAAATAAATGAAGTACAACATTTCTTCTAACTTTAATTGTCTTGATTCTCCAGAGAAAATACTCAGTTCATACACACACACACACACACACACACACACACACACACAAAAGAACCCACCACAGACAGGTATATTCATTTTCATTTATTTTGTTTCCATGTTCCCAGTTTATGCCATGTAAACTTTCTGCAAATAATGCAAAACATTTGACTTTTGCCACTTGTATTTAAAAATGGGAACTTTCTGACTCCACTCAACTATTAATAAGTTTTATCATCTATTTCTCAAGAATTTTAGTGGCCTGGCTTGTCTTGACATCCTTACAGAAAATATACTCCTTAAAAAACATGATCTGTGAGTCAACCACAATGACTTCTTTAAAGTCATCACCAAACAAATGCTCTTCTGGGCAAAGAAAAAACAAAAAGTATTAAATACAACTCTTAGTATAGGGCTTAGCTCTAAGGTATGCTAAATATGGAAAGAAACTAAGTTTTCCTTGTTAATGAAGAGGATTCAAGGTGAGAAAAAAAATCATCTAGTTGATTTATTTCCTGCCCTCACATCCCCAACCTCTGCTCTTCATTTCCTTCTGATTTCCAGGGTTATTTTTCCTGACCAAGTTAGACACAGACAATCCCTGAGTAAATTAGCTAAGAACCCAGACACCAAAAAAGAGAAGAGAGAAAGCTTCTACGAGAGGCACAGTAACTGCAGGCACAACTCATGTCTCTATTCCTGATTTGAATTTAGAAGAAGAAAAAAAAAAGAAACTACTAAAAGCTTTGAGAATTATCCACCAGATAATTGTGATACAAGCGTATAAACAGGGTCAGTTTCAACAACCATTTCCTCAGTAAAATTTGACTGCCAAATCTTCCTTCCCAGGAAATGCTTTATGAATAGCAGATAATGAACTATTTAGAAAAAGACTATGAATAGCAGATAATGAACTGTTTAGAAAAACAGTCTCTAAGGAACCCCTGATAAAATTCTTCTCTTTGTCTTTCTGTATGAGAGACTGACTGAGAAATTCCGGCTTTGGAACTTCTGGGCTCCAGAGGACCAATGAGGAACTAAAGTGACCACACGTGTTACCCTGGTAAAAAGGGGGAAATCCTTTTGAAAAATTATGAGAGGTTCTCCAGACTTATGACAGAGTCAACACCCTAAAAAGCCACCTGATGGAAGCAACTAAAATACTAGAGAAAATATTTAAAACACTTTGTAAAAAACACAGAACAGAACTGGCAACAAGAAAATCTGCAGGTCCCCTAAATAAAGTATGGTTGAACAATGAGTGAATACAAAAGTAACTTTCCACAACATAGGCTTCTGCCAGCTCTCCACTGATAGCTACACAGGGCACAAGAGAATAGATTCAAGCCCAAGGCTCACTCAAAATGGATGTTTTCATAGAGGACAAGGATTCCTAGAAAAGGTGAATTTTCAAAGGTCACTCATCTCTCGTTGAAAGGTTACCAAAGGGGCACGTCTCCAATCTAATCTGCTTCAGGTACCAGCCTTAACAGGAACGTCGCTGAGGCCAGATTTGCACTCAGTCCTTGACTCAAGTTCATTTCCTCAAACTGAGTGGCCTTGCCTCCCAGGGGGTCTGCTCTGGATAGATAATACAACTGAATTTTCAGTCAAAGTGTCTCTGTTGGAAACCTATAATGAACTTTTTGATCTTAATCCATCTTCTGATGTTTCTGAGAGGTTGCAGATGTTTGATGATCCCCCCAAAAAGAGGCGAATGATAATCAAAGGTTTCAAGAAATTACAGTACACAACAAGCATGAATTCTATCAAATTTTGGAGAATGGGGCAGCAAAAAGGACAACTGCAGCCACTTTGGTGAATGCATTTTCTAGTCGATCTCAGTTTTCTCTGTTACAATACCTATGAAAGAAACTACAATTGATGAAGAGCTTGTTAAAATTGGAAACTTGAACTTGGTTGATGTTGCAGGAAATGAAAATATTGGCCATTCTGGAGCTGTTGATAAGAAAGCTCCAGAAGCTGGAAATATGAATCCCTGTTGACTTTGGGAAAGGGTTATTACTGCACTTGTAGAAAGAACACCCCATGTTCCTTACCAAGAATCTAAACTAACTAGAATTCTCCAGATTTCTCTTGGGGAGGGGGTGCACAAGAACATCTATAATTGCAATAATTTCTCTTGCATCTCTTAATCTTGAAGAAACTGAGTACCTTGGAATATGCTCACAGAGCAAAGAACATAATAAGCCTGAAGTTAATCAGAAACTCACCAAAAAGGTTCTTATTAAGGAATATACAGAAGAAATAGTGTGCCTGAAGAGAGATCTTGCTGCAGCCTGTGAGAAAAATGGAGTGTACATTTCTGAAGACAATTTTAGATCCATGAATGGAAAATTAACTGTTCAAGAAGAACAGATTGTGGAACTGATTGAGAAAAATCAGTGCCATTGAGGAGGAACTAAGAATTAGAGAGTTGTTTGTGACTAATAAAAATGAACTTGACCAGCGTAAATATGACCTGCAAACACAGAAACTTGAAAGCACTCAAAACCATTTGCAAGAAACTAAATGACAACTTGTTAAAGAAGAATACAACACATCAGTTTTGGAAAGTACTGAAGAGAAACTTCAGGATGCTGCTAGCAACCTGCTTAGCACGGTTGAAGAAACTATGAAAGATGTGTCAGATCTCCATTCCAAACTGGATCGGAAGAAGGCAGTTGATCAACACAATGCAGACACTCGGGATGTTTTTGGCAAAAGCTTAAGTAATCTGTTTAGCAATATGGAAGAATTAATTAAGGATGGCAGCTCAAAACAAAAGGCCATGGTAGACGTTCACAAGACCTTGTTCGGTAATCTACTGTCTTCCGGTGTGTCTGCATTAGACAGCATTGTTACAGTAGCACTTGGATCTCTCAGATCTATTCCAGAAAATGTGTCTACTCATGTTTCACAGATTCTAAAGATGATATTAAAAGAACAATCACTAGCAGCAGAAAGTAAAACTGTGCAGCAAGAATTGATTAATGTACTTAAGACTGACCTTCTAAGTTCACTGGAAATGATTTTATCCTCCATGGTGGTGTCTATATTGAAAATCAATAGTCGGCTAAAGCATATTTTTAAGACCTCATTGACTGTGACTGATAAGCTAGAAGATCAGAAAAAGGAATTGGATGGCTTCCTCAGTATACTTTGCAATAATCTACATGAAGTACGAGAAAATACAATTTCTTCCTTGGTTGAATGACAAAAAACAACGTGGAATCTTAACTAAAGACCTGAAGATGATAAAGCAAACCCATTCACAGGAACTTGGCCAATTAATAAGTCTCTGGACAGAGGGATTCTGTGCTTTGGAGGAAAAGTGTGAAAACATCCAGAAACCACTTTCCTGAGTGTCCAGGAAAATATAGAGCACATAAAAAAAAAAACCACATGGAAAATACAAAACAGAGGCATTAACCCAGTGGAGATATGTAAAGTGGAAGAAATTACAGAGCACGGTCAAAAACAGTAGATTACCTACCTCTACAAGCCCAGATAAATCATTAGTTAACTTGAGGGCCAGAAATTAAGGAAAATTGCAAATAAAGTTAGAAATCTCAGAACTTGAACCTGTGGATAGACTTTAAAAGGACAGATAATATCAAGACAATATACTGTAAATTTAATTAAAGTTAATATGTACATATTTTACTGACAACCCAAAGTCTGTATTGTGTATTAAGTTGGGTTTTAGAATTTGGACTTGGCACTTAAGTATATATTTCTAGCTTTGCATATAAGGTAGCTCTTTTATAAGAAATGAAAACATTTTTGTGTGGTATTAGATAAGGAGGCCAGGCATAGTGGCTCACATCTGTAATCTTAGCACTCTGGGAGTTTGAGGTGGGAGAATCCCTTGAGCTTAGGAGTTTGAGACCTGAGCAAGACCCCCATCTCTACTAAAAATAGAAAAATTAGCTGGGTCCTGTGGCAGATGTCTGTAGTCCTAGCTATTCAAGAGGCGGAGGCAGGAGGATCCTCAAACCCAGGAGTTTGAGGTTGCTGTGAGCTAGGCTGAGGCCCTGGCACTCCAGCCTGAGCAACACAGCAAGATTCTGTTTCAAAACAAAACCAAATCTGTATTTGCAAGTGAGTAATAACATAAAATCATATAAAGCAAAAATTGACAGGACTAAAGAGAGAAAAGGCTAGAACAGACTAAGAAAAGTTTGGTGCCTGTTTTTAATAATGATGTTTTTCCAAAAGGTCCATGCTTCTCTCAACTGAAGCATTAAAACTAAATATGGTTTTGTGGATGCCCATTATCTGTTACACAAATTTTAATGCGTGGGAGCTCAGCTTTCTCATAACATAAAATTCTGGCTAACAATACATAGGGAAGAAGAGACATCCTCTCTAAGTAGTAATGATTAAAGTGAGGCATACAGTTACATTTCCTAGGTGATGAAATCACAGCTTTCAATAATGGGCAGAATCTTCCATGACAAAAATGGAAATAAAATTCTAGTTATAAAGCCACCTAAACTGCATTATTTGTAAAAACTTGATCTCAACATGTCAACAACTGCATTACTTGCAAAAACTATCTCAACATGCTTCATCACTGGTAAGTTTGCCTTCGGTATTTCTAATTTTATTTGTGACTTCCTCTTTGACTCATTGGTTATTCAGAGGTGTGTTGTTTAATTTCCAAATATTTGGAGATTTTCCAACCATCTATTATTGATTTCTTGTTTAGCCAGATAACATACTTATGATTTCAATTCTTTAAAATTTGTAGAGCTTTATTAATGACCCAGAATGTAGACCATAATATTTGAATGTTTCACGTACTTACTTCAAAAAGAATTTGTCTCCTATTGCTGTTATATTGTTCTATAAATGTTAAGTCAACAAAAATAAATAAAAATTAGGATAAAAAAAGACCATAAAGAATACCACTGAGAGGACACACCAACAAAGTCCTCCCTGTGATGACTCGGCTCTTAGAAATTTATAGAAACTTAACTGGGACCAGGAAACTTATGGTTCCACTTCTATAAAAGCCTTAGCCCACCTTCTCCAGTTCTATTCAAACCGACTAATGAGAAGGGTACCCATGGACCAAGAGCCCTTGACTGGAGATGAAAGGGAATAAAAACAGCCAGCAAGAGAGCACGGGCATTTTGCACTCTCGTCTGCCATGGTTCCACCAGCTCAAATAAAGTTCTTCCTCTATAATCTTGGCGTTTGGGTGATTCTCTGTCAGTCCTCATCTTATTGTAACACCACAGAACATTAGACTTTGAAAATTTCAGATATTCTCTTAGGAACCAAATTAGAACTTGGAAATTAAAAAATATTGAAGTTTTTCAAAGAAAAATGGATTTCTAGAAGTTAAAATCTCAATGAATGGAATAAAGAGAATAGATACAATTTGAGAATAATGAACTAGGAAAAGAATGCAAAGATATTACACAGAAAGATAATGAAAGACAAGATACTCTAGAAAACAGGTTAAGAGACAGGAAGAGGCCAGATACGGTTTGCACCTGTAATCCTAGCATTCTGGGAGGCAGAGGTTGAGTGGGAGTGGATTGCCTGAGGTCATGGTTTCAAGAACAGCCTAAGCAAGAATGTGATGCTGTCTCTAAAAAATAGCTGGATGTTGTGGTGGGTGCCTATAGTCCCAGCTACTCAGGAGGCTCAGGCAACAAAATCACTTGCCAGGAGTTTAAGGTTGCTGTTAGCTATGACACCACAGCACTCTACCAAGGGCAACAAAGTGAGACTAAGAAAAAGACAGGAAGAATAAACAAGTTCTAAAATTCATTTAACTGTATATTCAGAACGAATTGATAGAATGGAAAAGAATTAAGTTCAGAAATGTTGGCTGGCAACTCTCTAGCAATTTTGATAAACACAAACTCTAATAGCAAAAAAATTAAAAAGATATATAGATACGTAATACAACTAAAGAGGATCATAGACAATGAAACAGGAAAGAAAGAGCTTCCAAGTCATGGTCATTAGAGACCAATGGCTATCTTCTCTGGACTACTATGAAAAGCCCCAAGTAGGGCTTAATGTGCTGAGATATAAATGTTAACTTAGAATTCCACAATCCATAAAATTTTCAAGAATGAGAACAAAATGAAGACATTTGCAGATAAATAAAAACTTAATTTTCAGGTTCTTATTGAAAACTTATAAAGAATATAGTTCATGAAGAAGGAAAATGAACCCAGTTGAAAGGTTTAAAATGTAAGGAGGATGTGGGGAGAGGGATACACTTTACACTGTTCGGAACTCCAAACTAATACAGTCTCTTTGGAAAGAAGTATGGAGAATCCTCAAATAACTCAAATTAGACCTCCCATTGGACCCCACAATCCATTAGGCATCTATCTAGAAGAAAAAAAATCATTTTATTATATGGACATATGCACTAGAATGTTTATCACAGCTCAATTTACAATCACCAAGATGTGAAAACAATCTAAATGCCATCAACCCAGGAATGGATTAACAAGCTGTGGTGTAAAACTTCTAAAGTGGAATTTGGTGCATATGTACTGCTGAAGAGGTTTGGAAAAAAAAAAAAAAACCTATGGTGTACGTACACTATGGAATACTATTTGGCTGTAAGAAAAGATGATGAATTTACATCTTTTATATTAACCTGGATAGAGCAGGAAAGCATTTTTCTAAGTATCACAAGAATGGAAAAACAAGTATCCCGTGTGCTCAATTTTATTAGGAAGTCGGCAGACAATCTGACACAGGCCCACATAGGAGAAACAATTTGATTCAAGTCAGGGGGTGGGAAGATGGGGGGAGAAATTGGTACATTCCCACTAAAAGGGCACAAGGTAGAGGTGTAGGGCACACCTTGGTGGGGAACACAGCTACAAGAGGGACTCTACCCAAAAAGTTAAAAAGAATCATGACCTGGTGGGTTGTACCCTAACAATAACCTGAAATAAAATGTAAAGAGGAATTATAAGCAAAAAAAGATAAATATATGAGTAAGCTAAACTATATTTGGTTGTATAAAACAATAATGTCTAATTTGAACATTAGGGGGTCAGGATAGAACTAAAACTTTGAGGAAATGGTGTGGAGTTGGAAGGAGGTCATCCTACTTAGAGCCTTGACTTGAGGAGGGTAAACACATTAACTTAGGGGTTTTCCCCCCATAGTTTTTTTATTATTATTATTAAATCATAGCTATGTACATTGATGCAATCATAGGGTACAGTGTGCTGGTTTCATATACAATCTGAAATATTTTCATCAAACTGGTTAACATAGCCTTCACGGCATTTTCTTAGTTATTGTGTTAAGACCTTTATATTGTGCATTCAGTAAGTTAGGTTTTTTTTGAAGGTTCATGTGAAAATCCTTTTAAAATAGTCACAAAACAGATTTTTAAAAAGGAGGGGGCGGCGCCTGGGGCTCAAAGGAGTAAGGCACCAGCCCCATTTGCTGAAGGTGGCAGGTTCAAACCCAGCACTGGCCAAAAGAAAAAAAAAAAAAAAAGATTAAGGACCAAATCAAGCAAAATTAAAGAAAAAGGGAAGAAAACTGAAGCCACCTAAGATGGTGGAAAGAAATATCATTAATCACAATGAATAGGCACAGACCATCCTATAGTTGAATGACAAAAGGTATTACATTAAAGAACAAAACTCAGGGATTATATTTCAAACACTTAATTGGTATTGTGCAGGTACTGATTAATTGGAAAGGATTTGCCAACAATGGAACTACCCTGGTCATAACCAGTGTGTCCCACAGAGAATCACACTATTAGCCCTGCTTCAGACATATGCTCTCTTCATAAGCCACATCTAAAACACATGGAGACACAAATGTCGAAAATAAATAGAAGATGACATCGAAGATACTAATATCACTTACCGTGTCCTTTTGCGTATCAGGCCAGACAAAAACAGATTTGAACCAAAAAGCATAGCGAGAGGTAGAGAGCCATAAGCAGAAGAGGTAAGGGGTCTTCTGCCTTTTCATCTCTCCTTCACCGCACAACTGTGCACGTCCTCCTGCTATTGATAATTTGGCACACACATCCTGAGGTTTGGAAAGCATTCCCTATGATTTTGTTGGTATCTGTATTTTCATTTATTATCCTTGTTAGTCTGTTTAGTTTACGAGATGAATTTGGGGAATTTTAAAAATTAAGATGCCACCATATTCATGTGTTATGCAAATGATCCAGTTCCGACAGAAGAACCTAGGAGCCAAGGACAGGCATGGCAAGTCTTATTCAGCTTGCTGCAGCCAGTGAGCAAGAATAAGTCCATGCAAGAGAGAAGTTCTGTGCCCTTTTATCCAGCAGGACAAGAGGGGCCAGATGCCAAGCCGCAGTGTATACAGTCATGGCCATATCAGGAAAACACAGCACCTCCCGGCAGACCCGCACGTGAAAAAGTCTCAAGAACCCCACCTTGCCCCACATCGTGTTACCCTCATTTTGAAATTCTTTCCTACTTTACTGCCACATCATCTTTTCTAAGATGTGGCATTTCTGTCTTTCCAGGGTAGCACACCAATCTGTAAAGCTATGTAGTTGAGTAAAATGTATTCCTTATGCTAAGAATTGAAGTGGGCCACCTACAAGTCACTGGCCCTACTGACGTATCTTTACTGCACATTTATATGCCCACCCAAGGCAGCTGCACTGTTCTTAAGGTAGTTTTAAGATGAATTGAAATATGAGAAAAGATAAAAACCCAAATTACTGTGCTTACAGTTTCAATAAAGAAAAATGCATTTTGTATTTGCCAACAATTATCCTGTATATTTTATAATAAAGCAACCAGCCAGACCTGGGTAGTTAATAACAAGACAGATTTATTTTCTCTTATTATCTTTCATACCCTAAATATCTATAAACATTGTATGAGGGGAAAAGAATGTCAAGTAATTTTTTTGTTGAGACAGTCTCACTTTGTTGCCCTTGGTAGATTGCCATGGTGTCACAGCTCATAGCAATCTCCAACTCTTGGGCCCAAGCGATATCTTGTTTCAAGCCTCCCCAGTAGCTGGGAGTACAGGCACCTGCCACAATGGCCAGCTGTTTTTAGAGTCAGGGTCTCCTAATCCGTCTGCCTCAGCCTCCTAGAGTGCTAGAATTCTATGAATGAACCACCATGCCAGGCCAAATAATTTTTAGACATGATAATCCTCAAACATTAAGAAGCTATAGAACAGAGGTTCTCAACCTGTGGGTCGTGACCCCTTTCTAACAATGAAAATACATTGCTGTAATAGGAAGGTTGAGAGCCGCTGCCCTAGAATCATTTACCACCTCTGTTCACTATGTCAACCATGCATTACCCACTTAAAAAGCTCAATGTGTTTTCCATGCGTAACAAAGTAGAAAATATTTGAATTCAAAGTATTACAGGGGGTACAGATGTTTTTGATTACCTAGATCTTTTTCAATGCTTGAGTCAGGATTATCAGTGCACCCATCATCCAGATAGCATTCACTGAACATGTCATGCAGGTTTTCACCCATCCCCTTTTCTCTCCTGTCCCCTATCTGATTGTCATTGAGTTTCTAGATATCAGCCTAGGCAAAGGAATTAGGAAAAAGACCCAATGCCAATCAAAAAAAAAAAAGATTTGATCAAATTAAAAAGCTATATAAAGCAGAACAATCTACCCAAATGAGAAAATATTCATAAGCTATATATCCAAAAAGGGATAATCACCAGAATCTATAATGAACTCAAGCAAATCAATAAAAAAAAAAAAAAAACTCAACCCCATGAAGAAGTGGGCAAAAAAAATGAACAGAACTTTTGAAAAGATAGACAAATGACAAATAAACAAATGTTTAATGTCACTAATCAGGTAAATGCAAATTACAACCAAAATGAGATCAATGTATACAGTAATGGCTATATAAAGAAAAACTTACCCCTGTTAAAATGGCTTTTATTAAAACATCCCAAAATGATATACACTGGCATGGATGCAGAGAGAAAGGAACGTTTATACACTATTGGTAGAACTACACATTAGTACAACCTCTATGGAAAATAGTATGTGATAGAATCAGGCGTACCTGCCCAAATAGACCTGCCCCACCCAGGTGGGACTGACACCCCCCTCACCCCAAGCAAGGTCAGGTTTATGACCTGCCCAGAAAGATCAAATTCATGTCCCACCCAGGAAGGGTCAGACTCATGTCACTCCCCGCAAATAGGAATGCCGCCAATTGCTTCCCTCCCTGACCCTTTAAACCTCATCCGCCATAACCCACCTGCAGAATTCCTTTCCCTATTTCACCCCACCTGCATCTAGGATGAATAAAAGACATACTGACCACACTCACTGGGCCTCCGCTTTCCTTTCATCTCCTGCCTTGGAATAATCTTTTATCTTCGGGTCTATAATCTCTCAGTACGGAGATTCCTCAAAGAACTAAAAGACCTAATATTTGACTCAGCAATTCCACTAGTAGGTGTTTTCCCAGGGGAGAGAAATCATTTCATCAAAAAGGCAGCTGCACTCAAATGTTAGATGTAGCACAATTCAGTTACAAAGATATGGAATCAACCCAAATGCCCATCAATTCATGAATGGATTAACAAAATGTGGTACATGTATAACACAGAATACTAGTCAGCCATGAAAAAAGATGACTTAATGCCATTTTAATAATCTGGATGGAACTGGAGACTGTCATCCGAAGTGAGATATCTAAAGGGAAAAAAATACACGTTCTCACTATTAAATTGGAACTGATGAGCACACATGTGCAAAGAAAATAAAACTCAAAAGTATAAATTAAACTTTTAGAATTGTTGCTGGAATTTCTGTGCTGAGTCCTTAGGTTGCAGGGTTCAAAGAATGAAAGCACCGACACGTGAACAAGGAATAGTGCAGAGTTTATTGATATTAGGAGAAAGACCAAGAAGCTGATAAAAGAGGGAAACAGAAAAGGGGGAACAGAACCTCTGGCAGTGGAGAGGAGAATCCAAGTAGTCTTTAGTCTAGGTTTAAATACTATCCTGCAGGAAAGGGTTTTGGGGGAAATATGCCAGAATTAGCCAGAGGTCTGCTAGCAGAAAATGATCCTAAAGTTAGCACAGGAATATGGTCCTTGCAGTTTTTGCCTCAGGCAAGGGGTTAGATGTGTCTCCCTACTCAAGGAGGAACTGCCCAGAACCTGTCTTTGTTCATGACCTTGCTCAAGTCCACTGTGTGTGGCCTGGAAAGGGCAACCTGTTTGTACCTAGAGATGGGGGTCTGATTTCTGAGCTTAGCCAGGCCTAGAGAATGGAGGGGTCCCTGTCCATCCCTGAGTGGGGGAACCCTGTATCAATCCCCCCACTCCAAAAGGAAGCTCTAACTGCTGTTAGGGAAAAAGGGGCGCCGACTGCTCCAAACTTCTTCCTGCTGAATAGGGACAATGATTAAGGGGGCACAGAGGTTCCTTGGAAGAGGATGATCCAGGGGTCCACAGTAAGTAAAATTCTGTATCGATGGTCCTGAGTCATCTTATGATATCCAGGAGAACAGTTACAGCGGGACATAAAATGTGAGGTACATTGGATGCAAAAATTCCAAAGAAAGAATTCCTACACAATAACTAAGGCTCTTAACCAACTTGAATTAGGTAACCAAGAGAATAAGTTAAAATAGTACATTCCTTTAAAGTCTCATATCTAAATAATAGCTGCTTGGTTTTCTAAGAATTTCTCAAATGACTATGCTTGTCTAAATAGGATGCTAATAGCTTCTGGGGTGGCATTCAAGGCTTTCACTATGGCAGGAGCTAGTTGACACATCTCAACTACCATAGCTAGCATATACTATGGCAGGCAAGGAAATATACTCGACTGGGCTGAATAGGTGGGTGGAGGGTCACTCCAGCCCTCTTCTGAGAGACTAAAATTTGGGACCTGCCCGGTCCATTAAGTTCTAGTATTCAGGTCCTGTCACAAGGTCCCCCTTGACAGTAGATGGAACATAAGAAAAACCTAGTGCCCACACAGCAGAAACCACCCCTTAGAAACCCTGGTGTGCATATTGGCATAAGACATTGTTAACCAGAATTTCTTCAGTAGATCCTTGGTCCCAGGGATTCAAAGACTGAAACCACAGATCAGTGGTAAGATAGGATTTATTAGACAGAAAGGAATACAGAAGGAGTACAGAGCACCAGAGTTTCTGGGGAAGACCCAAGTTGGAAGTTCCTCCCCTGGGTCCTTTGTCTAGGGATATACATTGTCTGGAGAATTACATTTTGGCTAGGATTTGGTAGGTGGAAAAGTATCCTCTCAAAGTTGAATGCAGTTCCTCCTCCGGGCAAGGTTATTAGTCTTTGCTGTTTTTGTCTCAGGGAAAAGATTAGAGTGTGTGCTCCCTACTCAAGGGGGAACTATCCCAAAATGTTTCAGGCTGCTTTGCTCATGACCTTGCTAGAGTCCACTGTGTGTGGCCTGGAAAGGGCAGCCTGTTTGTGCCTAGAGACAGGCTCGGATTTCTGAGTTCACCTGGGCCTAGAGAATAGGGGGGATCCCCGTCCAGCCCTGAGAGGGAGAATCCTGTATCAATATGATGGTTGTCTTACGGTCTTATGACACTGTAGCAATCTGTTAATTAAATTGATACAGGAGGCAGAGGAAGATGCTGTACAAACGTCTCCAGATGTAACTTTTTTTTTATAGAGACATTGTTTCACTTTATCACCCTTGCTGAGTGCCGTGGTGTCACACAGCTCGCAGCAACCTCCAACTCCTGGGCTTAGGCGATTCCCTTGCCTCAGTCTCCCGAGTAGCTGGGACTACAGGTGCCTGCCACAACACCAGGCTATTTTTTTGTAGCAGTTTGGCTGGGGTCGAGTTCGAACCCACCACCCTTGGTATATGGGGCCAGCGCCCTGCCCTCTGAGCCACAGGCACCACACCTGATCTGTGTGAGTTTCTCCCATAACAGAAAAATCAGACACAATGGTAACAGTTTTAGACAAGTCCAAACATTCTCATCGCATTGAAAGAACATTATGTCTTGTCCTTTTCCCCCAAGTTCCTAGTCAGAATATGAGGAGAAGGATGTGTCTTGCAGCCATTTCTTTGTCATCAGTCAGATGTGAAGTCCTGTATGTCAGCTTATTAGGGTGTGACTAGGGTGTGATGAGTCTGGGTTTTAGCTTCTCCCAGTTTTAACTGTGGCACAAGTTAAAAAAAACTTTAATTCTGATACAAACAGATTGAGCATATGGTCCTTCCCTTCACCACTCCTTCAGTAACCCAGACTTTAGAGTTAACATCTGTCCTTGATTGGAGAAGGAACAGGATCTTATTCCATATTCACATAATTTTTCTGTTCCTGCTTTAACCAGTATATCTCTTTAGAGTGGAGTTAAGACTTTTAGCCATGCCTAGAAAGACATTGAGAATAGCCAATTTCCCCGACTGTGAGAGTTGAGAGAAAATTTGGTAATTGGCCTTCCCGACACCCCCTTGATAGTTAAAGATTTGGGGGTCAAGAATCCAGGACTTGCGAGAAGCACAGGTAGGCAAAAGCTCATCTCTTGGTCCACAGTCAAGCACACCTGGGGCTCTCAGGCAATAATCAAGCTCAGGGGCCAAAGGTGTTCCCATTCCCTGAGGCCTTCACCTCTGGGAACAGGCTGATCTCCGGCAGTTACCCCTACACACTGGATGAGGCTTGCCTGCCAGGCTGCACCAGTTGACTAGAATTACTTTTTCTTCTCTTTGTTTCCTGGTTTAATAGAAGACCAATGCGGCTTCTGTTAGGAGGTTTTCCAAATTAGAAACAGGGCCTAGAGCCAATTTTGTAAGTTTCTCCTAATGTCTGGAGCCATTTCAGTAATGAATTTACACATTAAAATAATTCTGCCTTCTGAAGAGTCAGGCGTAAATTGGGTAATCTTTAATGCCTTTCTAGGTTACTTAAGAAAAGCTGTGGGATTTTTGTCCCTCTCCTGAGTGACAGAAAGCAGCTGAGAACAATTCTCAGTGTCCTGTTTAGGGTCTTCAAAAGGTGCCTGTCTCTCCGGGGGCTCCTGGTCTTTTTTGCAGAACATAGTGTTATGAACCACAAGTCACTCTACCATCTAACCCTTACGTCTTCCTTTCTTGTAAATGAGATGAGAAAATTTTGCTCCCAAGTATGACTACTCGGTATTAAGAATATTTTGAATTAAAGGTGATTCCAGATCAGAAAGTATTTGGCTTTTTTTTTTGGTTTGTTTTGTTTTTTGTTCTTGAGACAGTCTCAACTTTGTTGGTCTCAGTACAGTGCCATGTCATAGCTCACAGCAACCTCAAACTCTTGGGGGTCAAGTGATCCTCTTGCACCATACCCAGATATTTTTAGAGACAGGGTCTCACTCTTACTCAGGCTGGTCTCGAGCTCCTGAACTCAATCCACCCACCTGGGACTCCAAGAAGGCTAGGACCACAGGTGTAAGCTACTGCACCCCATCCAGATAGGAAAGTATTTAAGGGACTTCCCTTTATCTACACAAAACCAGACTGACCTGAACAGAGTAAAGGGTAAATGACTTACTTTCCACCCTCCAAATGCTGGCAGACCGGGTCCAAATTATTTGAAACACAACACCTGTCCCTTAGGTTAATTTACAAGTCTGTTCCCTCCCCCATTTATTGGGTACCAGCCCCAAGATGCTATGGGTCCCCTTCGGGGGGTTTGGTGGGGCAGAAGACCACCAAAAAATAGGAAATAATAGGCAAGAGACAAAGAAAGTTTTTAAAGCAGTGGGGATTCAGGAGATGGCATACCTATCTTCATGAGGCTTCCAGTATGCTGCCCCAAATACCAGGCTAGCTCTGTATTTATTTCATACATCAATGTTACAATCATAAATCTCATGAAAGCAAGGCAAACAATCCCGTCATGGTTCTTGCGGTGCTTGCATTTCTTTAACTACCTTAATCGTATGGATTTAGTTACTACTTTTATTGTTTTAAGGTATTTCTGATCTTTATATATACAGTTTGGATAGTCAAACAGTCCAGGAGCAGGACATCAGAGAAATACCCTAATTAGACCAAGCTAACAAATTGCACAAGTGATTTTTTTTTTTTTCTGATACCCTGAAAGCCTTATGTCCAGACAGATTCCTCTGGCCAAACCAAGGTGACAGGAGAATAGAGATATTTCATCTCCTTATCTGGTCCAGAGCATTTCTTGCTGCATTCAAAGTTTAAACATTCTGTATTCCCAACTCCCCAAAAATCACTCTTCTGGAGAGAGCAGGCAGTCCTGTCCAAGCAGAAAGCCTTGGCTGCTTGCAGCCACAGAGGTGGCAGACCCCTGCAGGGGAGGGGGAAGTTCCAGCAGGACAGCTTTCAGAATGTTACAGGCGCAGGTCGTACACAGTTCTTTGCACTGAAATTAAGGTTCTTCTCAAATCATTTATCTCCTTTTTCTGTTTTCCTTTTGTTCATCCTCTGTAATCATATTCCTAATTTAACTCCTAATCTACTTATAAATAATTGAATATTGGTTTCAATCCTATAAATTACTAATAATGCAAGCACAACAAGATGAGACTCTTCCCTTAAGAATTCCCACGTGCACCCTGTATCATCCATTCATCCTCTCTAGCAGCCTATACTCTTCAATTTCTCCTCTCCCTTCTAAAAGGCAGGTTTAAAGGTATCATTGAGACATAGGGTAATCGTACTCACGATTCTTCGCAGATGTGCAGCACTTGAAACCATACATCTCTATTAATCAGCTCCAATTGGGAGTCAATCTTTCTGCAAAGTTTCTTGGAAAATACAAGTTTCTCTTCACCTCTACACTTTTATTTAAGGTCTTTTTTTTTTTTTTTTTGAGACAGAGTCTCAAGCTGTCACCCTGGATAGAGTACTGTGGCATCACAGCTCACAGCAACGTCCAATTCCTGGGCTTGACCGACTCTCCTGCCTCCACCTCCCAAGTAGCTGGGACCACAGGCACCCACCACAATGCCCCGGCCATTTTTTGGTTGCAGCCACCATTGTTGTTTGGCAGACCCAGGCTGGATTCGAACCTGCCAGCTCAGGTGTATGTGGCTGGCGCCTTAGCCTGTTGGCACCGAGCCTAAGGTCAATATTTAATCAATAACCTTAAATCTCTCTATAAGAAATCAAAAAAGCTGTCTTAACTTTTGGGAGACATTTACATATCAGAATTACCAGAAAAATGTTCCTACTTTTAAATTTGTTTTACTTTAGGTAAATAAAAAGAGGTATATAACTCAAGCAATTTGGTCATGGAAGTCTCTGGTATTGGCTTTTTTTTTTTTTTTTGGCTCATTTTCTCCTTCCCCTAAAGATGCTGAAGAACACAGGGGAGGCACTGTTAGGGAGTCAAGACAAGGTTGCACCTTGAGAATTTCTGACTAGCCCAGAGGCCACCACCAGCTAGAGGGGTTGTTTCCCTTCAGCAAAATAAGACAGACTGAGATGCTTCAAAGTGTCCTCTGGTGGCTACTGCTCACCATAGGACATGGCATTCGCCCTGGGCTTTAGTAACAGGAAAATTGGGCATTCCCATCTTAGAGGCTCTAATACGTGTAAAAATGCACCCAAGCTTCCTAGTGGGGAGCCAAAAGTTGAGGAGGAATTCACCATTTATGAGACAAGACAGAGATGAGATTTAAGTAGACAGATGACTAGCAGGGAAAGACTGGCATCTGGCCATTTGCCATTTTCCCCTTGCTCCAGACAGGGGGCATAACTAGAGATCTGGCCAGAGACACAAGCATGTGGGAGCTCTAACCTAGATGGAGACCTAGAGATCTGGCCATAAAAACTGACCCAGACTGAGAACTAGAAACTCCCATCCCACCACCCTGCACCACCACTTCCCTGGGACTGCAAGGTCCCATTTGCTTGAGCCATGGGGCATCACCCCCTCCCCAACATGGGCTGCACAAGTCCACTCATTCCAACCACATCTGGGTCCCTCCATACACTGGAAGTAAAAACACACTGTAAATAATAGAATCAGAGAATCAGATTACCTACCTGCCCAATTAGAACTAGCCCACCCAGGAAGGATCGAGTACATGACCCTCCCAGGAAATACTATACAGACCAATCGCTACTTCTCTGACCCTTTCCCACCCATCTGTCCAGGAAGGACGAAGTGTATGACCCTCCCAGGAAATACTGAATGGACCAATCCCTGCCTCTGACCCCATAAAACCCCCATCTCCCATAGCCCATTTGTGGATTTCTTCCTAGTCAGGAATCTCACATCTGCACCCAGGTGGAACAAACACCACTTTGATTGCACAAACCGGGACTTCCCTTTCTTTTGTCTCAGACCTCGGAATAATCTTTTACATTTTGGGTCCAGAACCTTTCAGTGAGAATAAGATGGAGTCTTTCAGGCTAGGGCAGACATGATACACCTGGGTCCGGTCCCTTTAGGTCCTATCTGACCTTCACTCCCTGTGTCCTATTCTTACTGTTTAATAAATTTAGCTCCCACCCTAAAGAAGCCTATTTTGAGTAGGTTAGGTGGATTGATTTAGGAGATTAACCTCTAAATTTAGAATGTTGTTAATCGTTTATGAGTCATGGGTTCTGATTATGGATTATGATAAGGGTTAAAATAGTCTTCACTTTCAACTCAAATGTATAAAACTAACGTTAGAAATGGCAGATCAGGACAGTCCTGGAGAGTCTACTCTCATTGTTTTGCAGAATCACAGCCTTCTGACAAAGTTTGGTGGAACTATCCCCATCTTTGCATATTGACATCTTTGCATCTGACAATAACAGATGGCCAGACTCTATCTGGTAAAAGAAGAGACCCCCTCATTCCAACCATGGAGGCATCCCTCTGTGTTGGACGAGTCCACTGAGGTGCATGACTATCCCACAGTAAGTCACTTGCCCAGATTTACTCATTTTACCAGCATAGCCATTTTCACTCACTAGGTTCCTCCATTCAGCAGTGATAGATAAGTATATTTGGCTTGACTCAGGGGCTCTACCAGAGCTCCTTACTGCTAAGCCTCATTGGATCTGAGTATCTGTTTAACTTACAGAGAATGAAATTTCCATCCATTTTTCCCCAGTCTTACTGCACTGTTGTGCAGTCTTTTCCCAAAATTCCCAGTAACCTTTGGGCTTGGACTATTAATTTAGCCATTGCAATCGTTGAGAAGGCATTCCACTCAGGAGTTCCCTGGATTGTCCCATCCAGTACTCCATTATCAATAAGGCTATTTATAGTGCCAGGTTTCCACTCCCTTTTTTCCTTTTTCCCACCTGAGAAAGACTGATAGGCACCATGTCTTCTATCCTCTTTCCTTCCTGAAAAGTGAGCAAGGCAACTGCTGCCAAAATCAGCGTTGAAAGAAGTAGGTTTGAGAGACATTTTATCAGTGGTGGGTTGGCCATTTAGAGACAATTTCAATGCCATAATGGCAATTTGAATGAGCATTTAGTACCATAGAGACAGGTTAAAACAACCCCTTCAGTAAAAATCTTTGCACCGATTTAGTCACAACCAGCTGAAATCTTAGCAAAACATAGGATGCCATCAAACTTTTCCATTTATACTGCTATACCAGAAAAACTAAGTAGAGCACCCAGGGTTGTTTTCTTTTGCTTTCCTCATTTTTAAAGGCTTTTTCTTCTTTATCACTTATTGAAGGAGCTGAACTGTAATCAAGGGTTTCGACATGTTTAGATCAAAGTGTGATGAATTGTGGGTGTACCTTCTTAGGGTGTCATCCATTGGGAACTCTGAAACTTCCAAGAGGGCTCAAAATGTGGAGTAATTAGTTCTTGTGTGCATGCCTTAGATGAGCCATCTTTTTATTCTTTGAGACACTCTCACTTTGTCATCCTCAGTAGAGTCCTATGGCATGATAGCTCACAGTATAGCTCAAATTCTTGGTTTGATTCTCTCATCTCAGCCTCCCTAGAAGCTGGGACTTATAGGCGCCCACCACAATGCCTGGCTAATTTTTAGAGACAGTGTGTCACTCTTGCTCAGGCTAGTCTCGAACATCTGAGCTCACCTATTTTGGCTTCCCAGTGTGCTGGGATTACAGATATGAGTCACCTCACCTGGACTTTTTCTTTAAATAATTTTATTAAATCATAAATAAACCTGTAATACCTTACATTTTTATAAATTTATTAAACTGTTTTGGCTTCCCAGTGTGCTGAGATTACAGGTTTGAGTCACCTCACCTGGACTTTTTTTTTTAATAATTTTATTAAATCATAATTGTGTACATTGGTGTAATCATGGGGCACAATGTGCTAACTTCATAAACAATCTGAAATATTTTGGTTGTACTGTTAAAAATAGCTTTCATGGCATTTTCTTAATCACTATATGAAGACATTGATACTCTACATTTAATAAGTTTCACCAGTACCCTGCTAAGATGCACCATAGGTGTGAGCCCACCAATTGCCCTCCCTCCACCCATCCTCCCCCCTCTTCTCCCCTCCCTTTCCCTTTTCCCTGTATTCTTGTGCTATAACTGGGTTTTAGCCTTCATATGAAAGCTATAGATTAGCTTCATAGTAGGGCTGAGTAAATTGGATACTTCTCTTCCATTCTTGAGATACATATTCTTCTTAGCAAAGTTCCAGCTCCATCCATGTAATCACAAAAGAGGTAAAGTCTCCATCTTTCTTTAAGGCTGCATAGTATTCCATGATATACATGTACCACAATTAATCCATTCGTGGGGACTTTTAATTTGTAGGGGATTCCCTATGAGACCACTCTTGCCTGGAGGCATTGCCCCGGGCTACCCCTCACAGGCTGCTGGTGGGAAGCCTTCCAGGGAGAAGTAAAATGCCCCTTCCCTTCAGATCCAAGAGTTTCGGTCTTTCATTTCTCTAACAGTAATACAGTCTCTATTACAAACATGCAGAAAAGTCAATTGAAATGAATTTGGAGGGAAAGGCAATGAAAAAGACCCTTTAAAACACACTCAAAGCAACTGAAAAACACCAAAGAAAAACACCAGAAACACTTGTGAAAGTCAGCACAAGCTTACCCAACACCAGTACCCCCTTACCAACACTCAGTTATTACCAAACAAAGCACATGAGCAAAGGGAAACATGTTAGTGGACACACCTGGTCCCCTTTCCCAGAGGAGAGATCTTAGAGACAGACTGTAGACATTAGAAGCAAGGAAGACTTGAGACCCAGGAGACAAGGAATGACAGTAAGAAAGCTGGGAGAGTGGCGCTCAGAAGAGTTTTTCCAGAAGGCTCATCAGTGCTGTGGGATCACAGCCATTGCCAGAAACCCCAGGACCTCTGCCTAATGCTTCTGCTCGCTTTTCAACTCTCAACCAGAGACAGATTGTAGAAACAGAATGTATTCAGAAGTTTCCAACATTCCTCATTCTCCACTGCTCTGCTCCCCTTGCTGGGAATGCACCCCTTATAGAGCCAAGGGGGATTCGAAGGCCCATCCCCCACTGGCCTGTCATGCTTGACTTGACGGTCACCCACCAGCCATGCTACTTGCGCACAGGGGCTGACAGGCACCTGAATTTTCAGTCTCCATAGTCATGACTATAGAAAAAAATCAGGATAGGGTCCAGCAGCGGTCCCATCACTTACTGCAAAAGATCTCAAGGCCCAGATGAGTTCCTCAAAATATGTTGCCAGAATTTCTCTCTGCGCTGAGTCCTTGGTCTCAGGGTTTGAATAATGAAACCACAGACCATATAGATTAGCAACAGGACAGTTATTGGCAAGGAGAAAGTTGGAGAAGCATGACAAGTGAAAGATGGGGAACAGAACCTCTAGCAGTGGAGGGGGGTATCTAGGTGGAAAGTCTGAGTCTTCAATCTAGGGGAGTTTAAATTCTATCCAGCAGGCAGAGGAATTTGGGGAAGTATGCCACAATTGGCCAGAGGTCTATTGGCAGAAAATGATCAAGCAAAGAATGAGGGTATGTGCTCTCTCTCAAGGAGGGACCGCCCAGAATCCATCAGGCTGCTTTGTTTATGACCTTGCTAGTGTTCAGTGCATGTGATCTGTGCCTAGAGATGGGGATCTGATTTCTGAACTTACCAAGGCCTACAGAATTGGGGGGGGTCCCTGTCCAGCCCTGAGTGGGGAAACCCTGTATCAGAATTTTGTTAATTTCAGAAAAATCATTTGTCACTTCTTATTTTGTAAATATTGCTTCAATTCAGAAGGATGCATTATTAGAGAAAAATGAAAAATATAGAAATTATAATTATAGAAAGCAAATCAGTGGTTGCCTTGGAATGGGGCAAAGAGAGGCAGTGAGAAGCATTGTAGTGAGAAGGGTTACAGAGAAGCACATCTTTTTTGAGAGAGAGTCTATGTCGCCCTCAGTAGAGTGTCCTGGCATCACAGCTCACAGCAACCTCAAACTCTTGGGTTTAAGCGATTCTCTTGCCTCGACCTCCCAAGTAGCTGCCACAGTGCCCAGCTGTTTTTTTGTTGCAGTTGTCATTGTTTAGCAGGCCTGTGCTGTGTTTGAACCCGCCAGCCCTGGATTATGTGGCTGGTGCCCTATCCTCTGAGCTGAGCTACACAGTCAACTTTTAAAGGGTAATAAATGTCATCTTGAGTATGATGATATCCTTAATACATATATATATGTATGTATATCAATGGAAGGCTGTCTGTACCTGGACCTAGTCAATTTCATCATCACTAGAAGTAGGATAACCAAATACTATGGCCTCTTATGAAACACCTAGGACTTTTTTGAAACACAGTTTTTGGCCAGGACTGGGTTTGAACCCCTCACCTTTGGTATATGGGGCCGGCACCCTACTACTTTGAGCCACAGGCTCTGCCCCCTATGATAATTTTTCAATATTCTTTGCGAAAAAAAAATTTGAACCTAAATATAATGAAGCCCCAGTCTAGAGCTAAATTCCATTTGTAATAGAGAAATAGAGAAAACAAATTCAATGTCAAAGGAAGCAAGGGACAAATCTAGAATGTGGCACATTCTGCAGAATGTGACCCAGTTTCCACACAAGTCAATGACATGAAAAGAAGCAGCCTAAGGGGAAAGGGACTGCTCTAGATTCAAAACCAAAGTGCATAAAGGACCTAACTAAATGCAACTTGTGGAATTTATGGTGAGTTAATAAGTTATGTTAAGGCAATATTTCTCTAGTCCTTGAGACTGCTAATTAAATTACAGACTGGGTATTAAACAAAGGAATTATTGCTAGGTTTGCTGAATGCACTAAATGCTGTTTTATGTAATAAATCATTATTAATAGATGCATTTTTAAAAGACATAGGAGTCACAGGGGTGACTAACATTTGGAATTTTCCTTAACTTCGAAAATTTAAGAAAATCAAAACGAAGATAAATGTGGCAAAATCTTGATCTTCCCTACGTCTGGGCTGATGGGTATGTATTTTTTTTTTAAAACAAGTGAAATTTGTCACAACAAGACCAGTTTTACAGGAAATATTTCAACCTGTCCTACATACTGACTATCACAATGGACCTTCAGCAAAGTAAACACCCAGAAAATTATAGGACAGAACCTAGTTTCCCTAATGACGCAAAAGACAAAACTAACCAATGGACATTCACAAAATAAGATGAATAGAATGCTATCACATTTATCAATTATCTCAATAAATGTCAATGGCTTGAATTCCCCACTGAAGAGGCATAGATTGGCTGATTGGATTAAAAAACACAA
>CAUYON010048949.1:0-17517 GCA_963573935.1 Arctocebus calabarensis
TTTTTTTTTTTTGTTTTTAATTTCAAGATACTTTATTCTTAAAACAGGTCACAACACTAAACTTTTGGCCCATTCTGCCACTGTACAAGCTATAAATGCTTGCTGAGCAGCAGAGGGGTGCTCTTCCATAGCATGTCTGAAAAATGAATAAAAATCTATATAAAACAAATATTCAGATAGTTTCCATTGGAACACAGAAATGTGCGACCCCATCTCCTAATCTTACAGATTGCTGCATCTATCCCAACCCTACTTTTACAAAGACTCTTACACTCTCTCATTTCAAAACTAGCAATAATTAAGTTAAATGGTTCCTTCAAATCCCTTAATTCAAGCTAAACTCGCAGTTAACAGCTACAGAATGATATCTACACTTTAATACTAGCTGAAGCACAAGTTGCTGGGTGATGTTTCATTCCACTTTCCCAAGCACAAGACACCGGAAGAGTGCCAACATTCTGCTCTTCTACTTTGGATAGGTAGTTGGTGTTCTGGATTTGCTGCATGAGTTGCCACATCTAGTTGCTGACATCACATACTAGATAGTCCACCTCTGGAATCCATTGAAAGTAGAAGCAGCAGCTACAGTGTACGCACTCATATTTTCAAAGATGCCCACATGCATTTCTGGCAGGTCACAGCGCTCAACTATCCAGTCAAGGCCAGCGCATGTTGGTCCCCATATGCTGGATGAATAATACTTCTCATCTGGTTTAGGTCTCTTTTGCAGAAGAGGCTTTACATGAGCACGATCATAAAGGATGCAATTAAACGATCCACATACTCCATCGCTGATGTAATACATAAAGATTTGTTCACTGGACTCATCTTCATCATCAGAGCCTATCTGCTCCTTTAATACAATTTTTTTGGCAATGATATTAACTGCAAGTGTGAAGGCTGATGCAACATAATATGTGCCTGACTCAGCTATGATTCTCACTCCAGAGTCTGATGGAAAGTACATGTCCAATGCTGGGTTGATTATACCAGTGATCTCTTCAAATCTAAGCTTCACATCCTCAGATTCAGGAAAGCCACCACCAATATGAAACAGGTACATGCTGAAACCAACCTCAGCTCCCATGTCAAAGCCACAGCGGGCATCAAAGATTTGCCTGCACGAAGGTCTCCGGGTCAGTACAGCCACTTCCTACGTGGAAGTTGACACCAATGACATGAGTATTTAGCTCTTTCCCCTTCCAAAAGAAGTCTACTGGTTTTGAGTGTGGCACCAAATTTAACAGAGTCCACAGAATGCTTTGGAATCATCAGTGGCAATCTGCAAAACCAACTTGGTCTTTGGATGTGCTCTGGCAACTTCCATCAACTCGACTTTACTGTCAAAAGTCATCATCTGGGCCCCATTATTGGCAGCATACTTAATTTGAGACACTTGTTTACAAGGATTTGCATAGATAATTCTCTCTTGAAGCACCTTGAGACTTTGCACCAATTGTATTTCAGTCTTGCTAGCACAGTCAAATCCTGTCCCAATGGCAGCAAGGGTCTTCACAATGGCTCTACTATCATTTCATTTGACTGCATAAAAGGGAGTGACACAAGGAAGAACTTTTAGCGATTTTCGGTGTTTCTTCAGAACATCTCCAAGATCTCCTGCATAGAAGGCATCCTTATCATCAGAAGAGGAAACTTCATTGATTTTTTGGTCCAGAATGTCCTTGTCAGTAAAACCTTCATCAAGGAAGTGGCAGTCAAACTCTTCATTACTAATGTTGTTCATGGTTTCTTGATATTTCTTTGAAAAACTAAGAGATAGAATTTATTTATTTACTTATTTACTTATTTTTTATTTATTTATTTATTTATTTTTGTAGAGACAGAGTCTCACTTTATTGCCCTCAGTAGAGTGCCGTGGCGTCACAGCATTCACCAACTCCTGGGCTTAGGCAATTCTCTTGCCTTATCCTCCCCAGTAGCTGGGACTACATGCACCCGCCACAACACCTGGCTATTTTTCTATTTTTGCAGTTCAGCTGGGGCCAGGTTTGAATCTGCCACCTTCTGTATATGGGACCATTGCCCTATTCACTGAGCCACAGGTGCTGCCCTAGGGGATGGAATTTAAAGAAATACTTCCAGCTTCTCACAAAGGCAATTCTCCAGCAATTCTGCATCCCACTGCGTGTGTCCTCCAGCAACAGTGGAAATGTTCTTAGGGCATCCGGGCACCATAGGCCAGCCCCATGGAGAAGCTGGAAAGCCGCTGCCTGCACAGAGCTGGAGCCAGAACTGCAGGAGCACTTGGCCATCACTGCCCCACTCATCAGCGCCTGGCTTCCGCTTGCCAGAGGCACTGGTCGAGGTGGCACTGGAGCAGCTGGCAGAGGGTCGGCCGGGGGAAGGGGGGTAAATTCGGGGACTGACCTCTACATTTTCAATGTCAATAGGAAATGGGTTATGGAAAATCTATATGTCCTGTTCATGGAGATGAAGCTCTTTAAATCTAAATTGGAACTCCTTTTGCAACTTTTCCAGGGTTTCCTCACATGTTTTGTTTGGGAACGCAACCAATGGTTTTTCCGCTAACAGATTTTGTGGGCCCAGGATGAGTCCGCTGCTAAACAGGAGAGGCAGCGGAGGCAAAAACACCCAGCTGGATGGATAAATGTCCTTGGCGGGCTGCATGTGGCCCACGGGCTGTAGTTTGAGGACCCCTGCTGTAAACCATAGCTCTTTCCAGAATAGCAGGGGGGAACAGCACTGCCTTCCACAAACTGGTACTTACGGTCACTGTAGTTATGTGTATCTGCTGAATTACTTCAGATGTGTCACCAAAAGCTCTGTTTCTCCTGCATTAGCCACAGACTTTGGGTCTCTCCCCTAGCTGTTTAGAGTCTGAGATCATGAATGTTGCTCTTGAGGGAGAGAAGAGAATGGTAGTGAGTTTTGAATAAAAGTTATAAAGAACTAGCAAAGAATAGGAACAAGAGATTCTGAATAAGGTAATCTTTATGGACTTTAGTGCTGTAGCACCTGGGATGAAAAATCTGAGTGAGGAATGAGGCACTAGCAATTTACTTACTGTACTATAGATTCTGAAGATTGATAGCATTTTGTTCTTCTTGTACAGCACAGTGGATACGTGAAAAGGGTATCTGGTCTGCTTTTGTGCACTAAATTTCTGTCTGATTTATAAGCTGCATAGAGCTCTCCATCAAAATAACAAAAAAGGTTTTAGTGTTGCTTAGAATGGCATTCTGACTTTTGGCTAAGAGTGAAATGTGATTTAAAGTATATTGCTTTCTTGATGGGGAAATCAAACCCCTCCCCATTGCCTATTTTATAACTTATTTCAAATAATTCTCTCAATCTGGTTTGTGGCAAGCATGATTTTTTTCAATTTTGACAGATTTATTTTTAACCTGACAACAGCATCACCCAGTAATGGCTCTGTTCTATAAGGGAAGGCACTTAGTGTTGGCTTTGACGACATCACATCTTATCAAGGGGATAATGTTGCAACTACAAAGAAAATGCTCACCACTGCGTACAGGTGGTAGTTCTCACCTAAGGCTTCAGCTCACTCTTCAATAACCTACAGAACCTAAAAATGAACAGGAATAGCAATCTGTACAATTTGATGTTAGAAAAAGAAAGCTGGTGTATAATTAAACAGGACCCTCTCAGAATTTCCACTTTTGAAAAAGTAAAAGAAAAAAAAAAGACAATGAGCAATCTTTAGGAAACTTTTAAAATCTTAGACAGAATTTTATTTCTTAGATTTTCAAAAACAAAATTTCCATGAAAACATATTTATAGAAATATATTTATCTAAATACATTTTGAACAAAACTATATGTACATATGGTATTTTGCCATGAGTAATGTGCTTCTGTGTATAATGTGCACTGACGATTTTAGCCCAAACTCTCAGAAAAACAAACTTTCATTTCAATTTAAATTGTTATTTATTTATATTTATATATTTGATTTTTGCTTAATAAAGGAATTATACCATTTATTTTTAATATATTATGGTACAAAAAATTTATGTAAGAAATAATTGCAAAACACAAGAACAAATCCAAGGTAAAAGAAATGTTACATTCAAGTACCAGTTTTATGATATTTGTTAATAAATATCATAAATATTTATTATAAAAAATTGTTAATTTATGATATTTATGCATCATAAAAGGCAAGGAGATCAGAACTATCTGTCTGCTTCAGTTTCTATGTAACTGATGTCTTTTGAAGAGTCACTTTTCTCATCCCGGTAAATTTTACCATGCTTAGTTCCACTCATGGTATTACTGATACCACTTTTTGAAAACAATT
The DNA here is from genome assembly GCA_963573935.1 of Arctocebus calabarensis. Lineage (NCBI taxonomy): Eukaryota > Metazoa > Chordata > Mammalia > Primates > Lorisidae > Arctocebus > Arctocebus calabarensis. The sequence goes on from CAUYON010048949.1 coordinate 4,303, forward strand.
TTGCAACCACTTCCTCAATGACACTATCCCATGATCTTAGGATCCAAACACAAACCTGGGTGATGAATGCTTTCTTGATTCTGCCTGTGGGTGTTAAATCCTTACCAGCTGACTGCATCCATAAAATCCTCTCTTTTTTCATTAGGGCCTTACGGGCTTGCTTACTGACACATCAAGGGGGTGCAGTTGTCTGGTTCGTCCACCAGGCATCACAGCAAGTTGGGGTTTCCATTCTGCTGCAATGGCTCTTGCACTTTGTATAACATGGGCTTTGAAGTAATCAAAAGCAAGCAAAGCTGTTTTATTGAGTAATCCTCCAGGCTTTAGTGACTTTGTTAAAACAGATTTTCATTCCTTCCTCATTCAACCATCTTTTTTCAAGCTCATGGGTAATAACTCCACTTGGAATACTTTTTTTGACATGTTTTTCTTTTAAATATGATCATAGGTGGTAGCTTTGTCCCATCTGCATAAGACAGAACAATAGTGAAATGTATGTTCTCTTGTCCACTAGTTTTAACAACCAAGGTCTCTGTTTCTTTGATGTGCACAGTTCTGTTGGATAACACATCAAATGTGAGCGGGACCTCATCCATATTCGCACAGCCTAAAGTATAAACCTTTTAAAGATTCATAACTTGAGACTGAAATTCCAAAACTTTTTTTTTTTTAAATTCCAAAACTTGATTCTCATAAGCTGCTGGACTATTTTGAGCAAGTTTTGTTTGTGTCCTCCTGCTCAAACCTTCTTTCTTCATAAAGTTAAAGCACCATTTAGGTATCCCTGAGAAATCATTATTTTTTTCTTCTCTTGAGCAATCCTTTTATCCTTCTCTTGTATCATCTTTTCCAAACAGAGATCCCAGTTTCATGCTGCTCCATAATTCAGGCCTTCACCTTCTGCTTCACCTCTGGCCACTTTCCAGGTTTCCCTCTATTGCCTTCTTTTGTCTTGGCATCTGAAAGAGCTTTCCTTCCTGTTGCTTCCATGAGCTGATGACTGTCTCTGTGGGAGGAGGTTCAAAGTGTCTCTCACCATCTCTCTTGCCAGGCTCTTTAGCGTATTTAATAACTGTTAGCTTAAAGCTTGCAGTGTGTGAAAACCATTTTGACATCTCCCAGTGGATTTTCCATTAATTTCTATAAAACTAGCAGCTAAATTTCTAACTCCTGCAGAAAGTGCCCTCAGAGAAATATGTCACTCTTGGTTGCCCCAAAATGTTCTCTTTGTAAGTTTGTCCAAAGTTGAACAAAAACTTACTACTGTATTCCAGGGTATTATTTTGTATACAGATATTGTTATTGCTTTCTAGGGTTACATTTTTAACACATAAGCATAAATGGAAGGATTAAAACATTTATATGGATCACTAAGAAAGTTTTAAGACTGTTTTGGTCCATTATTTCACTCCCAAGAAACACAGCTGACAGCATCTTTCCAACTCACGTAAGTTTCAACTTGCTCAGCTGATCAGCGTTGCTGGGAGGACTTCATTTGTTTCTGTCCATGCAGATTTTACGTTTCTTGATTTTTCTGTTTCTCAAAATTTTTGTAATGACCTACATGTACAGATATGGACTTAGGACTACATGCATATATTGCACATTCTCACTATTCCTTCAAAAATTTTGGCAAAAAGTGTATATAATATAAGTCAAAATACATAGCTCAGGAGATGAAAAGAGTCAGGGTTGTGGAATGTAGCTTTCATACATGACCATGTTATCCATACATATTTTTATAGCTGAAAGAGAAAATTTAAATTATGACACACAAATAAATAAAAATAAATAAATAAATAAATAAATAAATAATGACATACTCATTTGAAGTTTTGTCATAAGAAAAAATACTGATGGAAATTAAATTATTGATTACCTATCTCTGAAAGGTCCCTTAGAAAGAGGTACAAAAGAATCTTTAGCATTTCTGGAAATACTACCTATTTTAGAATGAGTTGTTTACATGTATGTGCACATTTATAAAAAATAATTAATCTGTATACTAAAGTATAATGAATTTTAAGGACTTTATTGTATAAATATTATTTTTCAATGAAATTTGGGCACCTGTGGCTCAGTGGGTAGGGCGCAGGCCCTATATACCAAGAGTGGTGGGTTCGAACCTGGCTCCGACCAAACTGCAACAAAAAAATAGCCAGGCGTTCTGGTGGTGGCCTGTAGTCCCAGCTACTTGAGAGGCTGAGGCAAAAGAATCTCTTAAGTACAGGAGTTGGAGGTTGCCGTGAGCTATGACTCCACAGCATTCTACCGAGGCCGACATAGTGAGACTCTGTCTCAAAAAAAAAAAAAATTAAGAAAAATTCTAGAACGTGGAAAAAACAATGATTAAAAGAAATTTTAAGACCTTAGTTGCTTATATTAGAGTGGAAGAAAGGCTAAACTTACTAACCAAAGTAAGCATAATTCTCAAGAAAATGATACAAGGAATTGTAACCAATGAAAAGTAGAAGGAAATGGATTATTAAAAGTCATTTAATTTAATTAAAATATATACAAACAATATATAGAGAAAACCAAAATAACCTTGGTAAAAATAATGAAATAAAATTTAATAAAGAATTGGGGCTATTGATTGGGAAAAAAGGTATAAGTATCTAATTTAGAAGGAGGCATCACAATATATTTGTAAAAGCATTAAAGATAAGGTGAAGATATTCTTTAAAAAATAATGTGAATGGATTTTAAAATGTGAATAAAATGATTATTCCTAGATACTAAAATAGGCAAAAAATTAAAAAAAATGTGGATAGTTTATGACTTTTAAATAAAATAAATCCATATACAACATCTTCATAAAAACAATTCAGGCTCAATTTGTTCACAGATCAATTTAATCAAACATTTAAGGAAAAACCAATGCTAAACTGGTGACAATTCCTCAAAAGAATAGAAAAAGAGGGATTTCTCCTAACGTGTTTTTCAGTCCACATATTCTTGCTACCAAATTCTAACAAGGATATTACAAGAAAAGAAATTTAGAGGCCAATTATTCATGGACATACATGAAATAACTTTAAAGAGAATACCTGTATGAGGAAAACAGTCCTTTTTAAATAGAGATAATATACCTACATAATATCATAAACAAATTAGGTTTGTTTATGTACCACTAAGTTCTTACGATAATTAAAAATGTAATTAAATATTTTATCACATTAACAAAACAAAGTCATAAACATTTCAACATATACATAAAGGCATTAGAGTTTCTTCCTCTGATAGCAGGATTTTACTTTAAAAAAACACTACAACAAACATTTCTGATGGAATTCTGAAAGATTTTTCTCAGAGATCATGAAAGAGACCAAGTTTCTCCTTGGCATCACAGCAAAATCGGATATTCATGCGTGACAACCTGGACAGCTGCTACAGAAAATGGGTATGTGTGGGTCCAGAATGCCGCTTAGATCCTCAGGTGTCCCGGGAGAAGGTCAAATACAGCCGCAGGAAGAGCAGGAGCTACCCCTGCATTGAATCCCACCATAGGCGCGGATAGGTATGTTCACACCCTGAAAGCTTCCGGCAGGTGTGTTCAGCTCCTGGGCTGGGTAGAATTCAGAGCCTCCCAACTGGTGGCCTCCGACTCCACAGCGGATCCTGCCACTCCTCACTTTGCTTTTTGTGTCATCATTTTACAATAACTTAAAGTTAAATATCACACGGATTCTTGATAACCACAACTTTACCTGTTTTGATTGTCTGCCGGAAATACACTTCTGTCCCCATTCGCCTCATTTATTTCTACATTTTTTACAACATTCAATTCATGTGGCGTCTGTTTTTGACAAACTCGGGAATTTCCTGATACTGACTCTCCTTCTACCTACCCAAGATGAATGATCTTTCCTTCTCTACATAAATTATATTATTCTCATACAATTATATGAAGTTTGGAAAGAAGAAATGAGTTGTGTTACCAGGTATTATAACTATATGTATATAAAATTCAAAATATATCAATAAATTAAGATAAATAGAAAACGAGTTTGTCAGGTTTCTGTATCAATTACCCTTTTATATACAAATGGTTGTTAAATGGAATTTTAAGAGATACATTTAAAAAAAGATACTTAGAAATAAATTTAATAAAAGGACTTTAAGATAATTCTATAGAACTACAAACATTGCAGGGAATTTTTATGCGTTGATAAATAGGGAAACATATCATAATTATATTTTGAGAACTCAATATTGTAAATATGGGGATACTTCTGTAACTACCCATAGATAAAATGCAATCATGATAAAAAGTCTCAACAGTTTTTATTTATTTATGTATTTCTTTAATTTTAGTTTTGGTTATGTTTGACAAGCCGTTTCTAAAATATGAATGGAAAGGCCAAGACCCAAATACCTTAAAATACTTTTGCAGAGAAAAATAACCTACAGGGATTTATTCTTTGTTTAGCATAAACTAAGATAAAGCTAGATTGATTAAATAATGCCTTTTTTTTTTTTTTTGTAGGACAGGACAGAGACCAATAGAATGGAAAGTAAACCCAAGAAAAACTGTCCTACTCGTGCACAGAAAATTAATTTGTAATAATGATTCCTTTGGATAGCACCGGGGAAACCACTATTTTTTTAGATAAATGTTGCATATTAATTTCATGTTTTAAGAATGAAACTTTGCCCTCAACTGCTATTGTACATATAAATAGATTCTTGATTAAATGTGAAACATAAAATGATAAGGCTTCTAGAAGATAACATAGGAAAATATATTCATGATATCAAGTAGGGAATTTTCTTATATAAATACTAACCAAAACTAAAACAACATAAAAAGCCAATATTCATAGAGGAAAGATAGAAAAATAAGACTACGATGAGATTAGAATCTATCTACTGAGATAGTAAATAGAGGGAAAAGGCAAATTATAAGCCACAGGGTAGAATGGATGTCTGCAACTGATATATAACAGACAAGAGAAATTAAACTAGTATGCAGATGATTGATAGGACCTCTACAAATCTTTAAGAAATATATGATCATGTCATTAGAAAATTGGGCAAAATTCAAGAACAAGAGATTAAGATGATATTTTAATAAAATATGAAATGGTAACCAACTTTATTTATAATCAGGAAATTTCAACCTAAAACTATAATATAATCAAATACTACTACATGCCAATCAGAAAAATATTAAATATTCATAACATTTCAGGTGATAAGGATATAAATAAACTTCTGACACTGCTATTAAGAATATGAACTGGTATATATGATATATAATCTTTTTCAATCCAGGTTGATTGTATCTACTAGAGTTACATATCATTGTTTCTGCAATTTCAATTCCAGGATTAGATGCAAAAACAGATATATTTATATGTGCACAAAATGATATACACAAAAATGTTCAAAATATCACTGTGCATAATAAATAAAACTAGAAATAACTCATATTTTAGCAAAAAGGGTTGATCAATTGCAATCTTTTGAAACCCTTGTATATTAAACCACAAAATGAATAAACTATAACTTCATACATAAACATGAATACATCAGAAATGTAATGGTGAGTAAAAGGAAGTAGACCAAAAAATGTACTTATGTCTATTAAAATTTATAGAAAATAACAATGCATGGTAAAATGTGTACAAAACAGAAAAATAAAACTATAGGTTGGTACATCAAAGCAGAGTTAATATTTGGCAGGAGGTGAGAAGGTTATGAGAGTGAATGGGCAAGGTGATACAATCACAATGGACAAGGTGATACAATCACTTCTAGGTGATTGTACTACCTTTTTTCTTGACCTGAGTAGTGGTGGCTGAGGTACTTGCTTTGTGACAATTCAGTAAGCTTCATATTTGTGAAGTCTTTGTACTTAGTGTGTTTTATATTTCAAGTGTATAACAAATCTCGTAGTAACCCAGAACCTCCAGCAATAGCAATGACAAGCTTCTCAAAATTTGTTGGGTTCATTCTAGACATTTGTTAAATGTAGCAGAATGGATGTAATGATTTTACTGAAAAATAATCTAAACAAAGTTTAGAAGTATTATAAGAATTAGAGGTATAGATAAAAGTATATAATATGGTATCAGATTAATAGTCTTTTAGTCAAAATTACTCCATTGTATTCCGCGTTCATTTATATAATAAATCAAAATGTTTAACACTTTATTAAATGTGTACCAAATTTGAAATGTACAGTAAAATTTCAAGAAAATACACAGAATAGGGCTGCACCTGTGGCTCAAAGGAGTAGGGCACCAGCCCCAAATGCCGAGGTGGTGGGTTCAAACCCAGCCCTGGCCAAAAACTTCAAAAAAAAAAAAAAAAGAAAGAAAGAAAAAAGAAAATATACAGAACATGTGAGTCACAGAATTATTTGCAAAATTAAATTTGAAGAAAATGTTACACAACTTCAGGAAGTTTATAAGAAGGATTTTTTAATAATTATAGTTAAATAAGTACCTTCTCCTAAATTTCATTATATTAAGAAAGAAATTCTACAAAAATAGTGTGAAAGAAATTGCACTTATGTGATCCTGTATCCTTTTCTTTGTGACTCATAATATAGCTTTATTTCATGAGAATAATATTTTAATTTTCTTCCAATACAGTAGAAAATCTCCAGAATATGCTCATTCATTTCTCATTCCTTAAATTGGCAAACACCAAACTAAATACAATTCTACCTTTTATTTTCCAATATATGTAATTTTGCCTTTTTAAAATTTATTGTTTCTACTCTGGAGATAAATAACGTGGGATGATATAGTTCTTTAGGCTATATGTTGTTCATGTTCAATATATGATTTATTGTTTTGTATTAATATAATTATACATAGTATATTGATTTTCCTCTGTGATTTCTCTATCAGCTTCAATATTAATATGAAGTGAGATTTGAATACTTGTTGGCTTAGATTATAATATTTAACAGGAGGGGGAAAATATAATAATATGAAAATTAATTTTAAACTGGTAAAGCAAATCTACCTGAGTAGAATAATATCTGAAAAGTCTTAGGTTTTGGTTCAGCGCCTGTGGCTCAACGGGCTAAGGTGCCAGCCACGTACACCTGAGCTGGCAGGTTCGAATCCAGCCCGGGCCCGCCAAACAACAATGATGGCTGCAACCAAAAATGGCCAGGCGTTGTGGCGGATACCTGTAGTCCCAGCTACTTGGGAGGTGGAGGCAGGAGACTCACTTGAGCCCAGGAATTGGAGGTTGCTGTGAACTGTGATGCCATGGAACTCTTTATCCAGGGTGATAGCTTGAGGCTCTGTCTCAAAAAAAACAAAAAGTAAAGTTTTAGGTTTTGACCTGTTTGTTCAAATAGCTGCTTTTTTGTTTTCTTTTTACAATTTATTACTTATTTGGCTGAATTTAATGAATTTATTTGTTATACTTTTAACTCTTCTTAGGATAATTATATTGTCTAATAGTTCCCATACCACAGAAATTTAAAGGTATACATTATGCCTGATACAATTAACAATTCATTCTTCATTATGAAATAGGTATGCTGCTGACCTATACGAAAACCTTTCAGAGGTTCGTTGTGAGTTCTAAGTTCCCAAGTGAGATTTATCATCAGAAAATTCTTTACACATTACAGCGTAAAATGTCTTGTGTGTTAGTGGTTATGATGAGATTAAAGGAATCCTGTTTTTTTAAGAGCTAATCATAAGGATATATCAATAAGGCATAAACCCCCAGAGCACAATCACAAATGGTCACATTCATTATGTCTTAAAACTGCAAAACCCATTATCCAAGTGGTAATACAGTGGTTATTCGTTATTGACGGTAAACCAAGATAACTATGAGCAAAATCAAATGCGTTTGCTACCGGGTCTTGATTTGTAGATGGGTACAAGTAGTTATTTTCAAGAGGACAGCTCCAGAAAGACTGCAGAAATTGTGAGGCAATGGTTGGCTTGGCATTATGATTTGAAGTACTCCTCTTGGAGAGACTGAATAAAGAGTGCCTTTACTAGTAAAGTATATGCTGCATTTTAGAGTGAGAACAGAATTTGCAAATCCTTGTGACCAGTAATCAAGATTGAATAAAGAGATAATGCTAGTGAGAGCTTTTTGCTCAATAATAATAAAACAGTAAAGTATTATAAGACTTTTGATAGCATAGCTTACTGTTGAACATTTTTGGTTCCCGAATTGTATAGATGTGGACTTGAAACTGATATCAAGCTTTTTGCTAGCTATATCAACTGGACACGGTACTTAATCTCTGTTTCATTTTATTTTTTATTATTAGGAGAAATATAATCTATCATGTATGTAATTATTGTGATTAGAAAAAAAGACAAATAAATAAAAGTAGCAGAAAAGTGAAACAGGTTCTAGACAGGGGGCTCAAAAGGAAGAAAGTGAAAAATGTTAAGATGTAGATTTATTTATGCATTTGTTTGTTTGTTTATGATTATGAAGTAAACTTAATGAAGTAAAACATACAGAAGGATATTCATTAATTCCACTGAGAGTATTTTGGAAATTTATATGCTCTACTTAATGATATGAATAGTGTTAGTAATTTTCATTTACCTTCAGAATAACTTGATTATCTGATTTCACTCAGGCAGCAGCATTTCGCACTGTAGAATGTTTATATGTGTGATATCTTCTTGCTTCCTTACCTTAAACCTGTCTTCCCTTTTTGTTTAGCCCAAAAATATAATGTTACAAATTCTTAGTCACCTATACTAGGACTTCAGAGACACCTTCAAGTACTTCTATAAATATAAATAGAATGTTTCTAGAATACTTTTAATATATCTTTATAAGTATATTATACACATATACTTTTTAAGTCATTTTTTATCTTTATATGCACTGTTATTATCAAGCCCTTTAGGTGTTCTCTGCAATAGCTGCCTAGTTAATAATGTACTTTTCTCTTTCCTCTGAGTTGTAATCTGTTGTTATGGATAAACTCCTCAGATTTCTATGGAGCCTAATGGCCACATTTGTGCTTTGAAACCCTTTCTCTTTCCCTTTCCAAGATACAATTCTAGTAGTTTTGTGTTATTTCTCCTCAGAATTCTATATGCTGTCTCTCATTAATAATTCTGGTTAGCTATAAACATACTAGAATTTCCTCATCTTAAATATGTATACATAAAGCAATATTTTTATACATATATACACATATACATGTAAGCATGTAGATCTATTTACATTGAACAGATATATCTACATATATGTGTATGTACACACAAGCACAGCTCTAAATAGAAATATATATATATAGACATACACACACTAGCTATCATCTACTTATCATGCCTGTATGTGTCAGCATAGGTTAGGTTATGATGTAGTAAAGAATTCCAAAATTTAAATCAATAGCTTAAAACAACAAATACATTTTTGTATACAAGGTCTGGTGATGTATCAGGAGTGTATTGAATTCTCACTGAATTCCTTGAAGTCAATGAAGCAGCCATAATTTCACATGTTGCTTGTTGCTGAGCCAGAGCACCAGTATGTCTGAAGGATGTCAAATCAGCATCAAGTGCTCTGGCCCAGAAGAAACACTGGCACCATAGCCCAAATATACAGTTTGGGCCCCATCCAAGGTTCAGGAAGTCCATTGTTGTGTCCAGAAAGGAAAATTGAAAAATATGTGATGAACTGCACCAATTCTAGTGATAATCCACTTTCTTATCACCATTCGTAAGCTATGCCCACTTTCTCCCCAAAGAAAACAATCCAAAAACCTCGTCCAATACAAACAGCATTGCATCAAATTTAAGTTCAGAAACTTGAGGATATGTACTATTATCACTTCATTGGGACCAGATGACACCCATATGAAATGAAATCATACATAATTAAAACATAGTAAAATCATACATACATTATCATACAGAATCAGTACATTGACTGTTTTCTCATGATTTAACCATTCTTTCTGTAGAAAGAAGCAATCTCAGTGGGTTTCTTATTCTTATTGCAAATGTAAGTGGACAAAGCGCTCTCATCTCTGATACAGAACTCAGTATACCTGGGCACTTTTCCACAGCAAATGACTTCTACTGCATTATCAGATGCTTGACATTTTCTTTGGGGTCTCTGCAATTTCTGTGTCATCCTCACTTCTTTCTTCCACTTCATCAGCTGCTTGATGCACGTTCATGCTGGTCTGTACTTCAGTCAGTATCACTTGGAAAATTGCTTCTGCGGCGGGTTCATTACAGGTTGCCACCTCATCATCCATTGCAACAAAACCTTGAAAATCTCCATCGAATTGTGCCATGGGAGATGGAATCTCTGAGGGGGTTAAAACACTGTGCTCTTGTATTGCAATGAATCCAACTTTCTTAAAACTCTTCTATATTGTTTCTGGATGAATGTTATTCCAAGCAGAACTGATCCAGGGGACAGCATTGGAGTGTTAACTGATGCAGCAGATGAAGCTTCTTTTGACAGTTGGACCACTGGTTTGTGTTTTAGTCATGACCTACTGCAAGAGCTGGGCTTGGCGGTGCATCTTAAATGTTTCCATGATGCCTTGGTTAAGAAGTTGACATTCTGAAACAGTGCTTGGAGGCAGAAATCTCAATGTCATGTTTCATTTGTGATCTGATGCATTTGCTGGTGCCCAGGGCAATTGTCTACTGTTAGCAGAATAGACTATTTCTTCTTCCTTTCTCAGTCAATACCCCTTACCCACTCCTCCAATACAGCACCAGTTACCCATGCACCTTTGTTTGATCTCCAAGTGAAGGGAGGGCTGCAGGGGTGAGTTTCTGGAATGCAAGTGGCTTTGCCAATTTATCAGTCATAGAAGCCGAACTGAAAAATATTTCTTGGAAAGTTTTCTGCTCTGACTATTTGTCACCCTTCACGATTAGGCTTCTGTCAGGACCTGACTTAAAACTAGTCCACGCTCATCAGCATTAAAGATGTCATCATCTTTGAACCCTCTGGTGAAGCATGGGAACTTTTTGATGAACTTTTCCATAACTTCTACTGGAATTGCATTGGATTCACCACCCAAGACTTTCTGGGAGATGTGTCACAGTTTAATTTTCTTGGGCCACCCACTTGATGCTTGGAAACATGCTACACTAAATTCCAGCACATTTTTTTAACAATGTCTTGGATTATTAGCCAATGTCTTGGAGTATTAACCAACCTCATTTGTTTGCACCAGCTGAATGTCGTTTCATTGACTCATCAAGGGAAGTTTTCCTCCTTTTTTTGCTGTAAGTCTCTGCTTTCCTTACTTATCTCTCCAAGTACTCATGTTTATGTTTTCAGATGTTGCTAGCTGTGGTCTTGCTAATACCGAAATATTCTTTCATCTTTCTTTGGCTGCTGCTTTCCAGAAAATATAAAAGCTCAACTTTTCCCTTCTATATCAGTTGTTTGAGTTCTTCCCTTTGAGCCATCATGTCTCCATTAACTGTAGAATTTTTCAGTAATTGTAGGATACACCTACAATGTAGACTAGTTCTTCATACTGAAATACCTTCCACCACATGTGATAAATAATAGAACATCAGGCCAATTCAGTACTTGGTAATAATAAAACATAAACATAGATCTTATAGCAAAGAAAATAATCATATAATGAAAGGGCAAAGAGCACATCTTCTACCTGTTGTTATAGAGTAGACTCAACTGTGAAGTTATAGGAGGTAAATTAATATTGTGTGTTACAGTCCAAGTGGTTAAGATACAACTTACTGTGGTGGCCAATATCTAGAGGTCAGTCTTCCAATGAGTATATGTAGTGCATGTCCAGTCTATGAAAATTAGGTCAACGTAAAAAGGTGGTCAGTATAGGGAGGTGGTGAACTATAGAGGTTGTGCTATGCAACTTATTGCTTTGTAAGATATATATACCGTTGTTTTTTGTATAGTTTTATGGCAATTCATATTCAAGACATCTGCCTTTAAAAAAATGCACTCTGCCCTGATTCAGTCTTTGGTGAATGATGTCTTTCTCTGAGAGATGGAAATCATCTATAGATTTGACAAGGATTTGCCATGTCATCACAGAGGTAATTGCTGAAAATGTTAAGTAGTAAAGAAATCATGCCATAGTATAGGGACCCCAAAATGGAGAATTATCAACTTCCTGGATCAGATTATTCAAACAGCAACAAGCTTATCTAAAATAAGCTATGCTCATGTGACTACATAATGAAAAGCTAATCTTCAAACACAGTACTTGCTCTGAGATATATTTAGCGAAATTTTGGTAGAGTAAAAGAGCACTGAACAAAAACTGAAAAAAAACAATATCCTCTTCTTCATTCTGATGCTTATAAGCTATGACATGGGCAGTCACCTCAACTCAACCAACTTTAGTATTGTTTAAAAATAAGGAAATGGAAATGACTATTTTAAATACATTATTGTTATAGTGAAAGATTTCTTGTATATCATCATGTTGTGCATCTTAAATTTTTACAATGTTGCTATTAATAGATCAATATAGCTGGAAAAAATAACCCTTATGCAATGACATTGGCCTTTGTCATCGTCATTGTCATCAGCAGCAGCACAAATGCCAAAATATCATTTATTATAAGTGCTTTCTTTGTGAGAGAAAGGTTTTCTGTTTTCCTTTTTAGTTTCATCTTTCCAGTAGCCTAGGGGGTAGGTGCTGTAAGTTGAACTTTCCCTTTTTTCCAAATAAGGAAACAGAGTCTTCCACCTCTGCAATTACATAAGTTGTTCAGGGCCACATAGTTATTGACACAGTTTAATTTTAGAATGAGCTCGGACTTAAAATATTACTCTTTAAGTATAATGGATTTCAAACTCTTTTCAAGGTATAAAATTTGACAAATATAAAGAATTATGCTTTTGAATCATATTTAATTAAATGAACTACAATTTCACAACAATTTTTATTAGATTACTCAACCTTTTCTTTCTTTTTGATAAGATTATGTTTAATTCTGTTTTTTTTTTGTTTGTTTGTTTGTTTTGTAGAGACAGAGTCTCACTTTATCGCCCTCAGTAGAGTGTTGTGGCATCACACAGCTCACAGCAACCTCCAAGTCCTGGGCTCTGGGCTTAGGTGATTCTCTTGCCTCAGCCTCCTGAGTAGCTGGGACTACAGGTGCCCGCCACAACGCCTGGCTATTTTTCTGTTTTGCAGTTCGGCCTGCCTCCTTCGGTATGTGGGGCCGGCGCCCTACTGGATAAGCCACAGGCACTGCCCCTAATTCTGTTTTTTAATGTGAAAAT
>CAUYON010048950.1:0-16138 GCA_963573935.1 Arctocebus calabarensis
GCTGGGCTGCTAATAGTCCTGACTTAGTCTGCGAGCTTCAGCCCTTTGTCTCTGCTGTCATCCCCTGAGGGCCAGGTGTGGCCGAAATTCAGCAAATCCCTGGTCCGCTTTTTGGCCAGTCAGCAGCCGCCTTTCAGCTCACTCTCTCACCGTTCCCAAGCTGGGAGAGCAGCACAGACCAGCGGCAACCCACGCCCTGTCCACACCCCTCGAGAAAGTGTTCAAGAATCTGGACTCCGTGCACGAGAGACTTCCAAACCTCAGGGTGAGAGTGAAGGGGAGTGCCGGGAGTTCCAACTTGCAGGTAGAGAATATATACAGTTTTATACAGCTTTATGCCTGGCAGGAGAGTGCCGCAGCACAGGGGAAGGAGGTCCGGTTTTTAGAGGGTCTCTCCTGTGGGGTAGAGTGGGAGGACATCTGAACTCTGCTCACTTGTTTGTATGGAGGTATGGCGTATACTGCGAGCTGTTCTCTTGGGGGAGGGGATTCCCGTCCGCTAGGCGATGTACTCTGTACCTTTTATTTGTATCCTTGTGGTCACAGGTCGCTCCAGCAGGGTTGATGTGCGTTCCTTGACCTTGTCTCTTGGCTCAGTTCCAAACTGTTGGCTTTCTTGCTAAATTTCTGTCCTTTAACTCTCCTTCTGGACAGGAGCGTCTGCAGAAAGCTGGCTACAGACCGCCATCTTGGCTCCTCCCCCTAGAAACATTATTGATTTTTGGATACTGATTTTATATCCTGTATCTTTAGTGTATTCATTTATAAGTTCTAACCATTTATTTAGTAATTTTTACTTTTTGTGTCTTTTTTCTCAGCTTAGCTAAAGATTTATTGAATTTATCTTTTTAAATAAAACAATTCAGATTTAGTCATCTTTTCTATTGTTTTTCTAGTTTCTATTTCATTTTTTCTGCTATTTTTATTATTTCCTTCTACTAAAGGGGCTTAATTTTGCTTTTGTTTTATTCTTTTCCTAGTTCTTAAAGGTGTAGGAGATAGGTGTAGGAATTAGTTTGTTTGAGATCTTTCTTCTTTTCTGATGCACACATTCATTGCTGTAGATTTCCCTCTTTTGAACTACTTTTGGTGTCCCCCCCCCCCAGAGTTTTAGTGCATGTGTTTCCAATTTGGTCTCAAGATATTTTTTAAATTTCCCTTTTAGTTTCTTATTTGATTCACCATATGCAGAGAAGCATGTTATTTGATTTCCACATATTTGTGAATTTCTAATTTTACTTTTATTATTGATTTGTAATTACACATCATTGCAGTCAGAAAAGATATTGATATAGTTTCAATTTTTAAATTTGTTAAGTCTAGTTTTGTATTGTGACTTGGCTCTGTCCTGGAGATTGTTAATATGAGCTTGAAGAGAATGTGTGTTAAGTTGTTATTGGATGAAATGTTCTGTGCATGTCTGTTAGGTCCATTTGGTGCAAAGTACAGTATAGATTTTCTGTCTGAATAATCTGCCCATTGCTGAAAGTGGGGTATTGCAGTCTCTCACTATTACTGTATTATAGTCTCTCCACGTAAATCTATTAATGTTTATTTTATATAGTTAGGTTCTCTAATGTTGGATTCATGTATAGTACTTATAATTGTTATATTTTCTTAATGAATTGATCCCTTTTTCATTATAACATAACCTCCATTTTGTCACTTATGGCAGTTTTTGATTTAGAGTCTATTTTATGTCATGAATAGATACAACTGTTGCATCTGCTACATATTAGTTTATATTTGCATGGAATATCTTTTTTCAAATCCCTTTACTTTTAGTCTGTTTGTGTCCTTAAAGCAAGTCTTTTTTTGGAAGCATATATTTGGGTCTTAATTTTGTCTCTTTTATCTGTTCAGCCACTCTATGTCTTTTGATTAGAGAATGTAATCCATATACACTCAGTTATTTTTGATAGTTAAAGACTTAGTATTGCTAATGTGTTAGTTGTTTTCTGGTTGTTTTGTAGATTGTTTGCTCTTTTCTGTCCTTCTTGTGTGATTTTATCCAAGGGTACACTTTACTTTCTTATGTTTGCCTTTTATGTATCTAATTGTAGGTTTTTGCTTACACATATCTTGTATTTATAATAGGCTATTGTAAGTTAGCACAACTTAATATTGATTGCATAGAAAAACTACACATTTACTTAATCTTCCCCACACATTCTATGTTTTTGAAATCATAATTTACATAATTTTATATTGTACATCTCTCGAAAAATTATTATAACTATTATTTTTAACAGTTTTATCTTCTAACTCTCTTGCTAAAGACAGATTTGTCTGGGAAAACCCTTCACCAGTCATCCTGTCCAGAGATTCTGGGCAGGCCGTCTAGCACAGTCTGCAAGTGAACTCGCTGATGGATTCTTTGGGTAGGCTGGCCTGGTGTCTAGGTCAGCAGAAGGGAGGATCCAACACTTGGTTTGCAAGGTTAGGCCTAGATTTTGGGTACCCAGGGGTGGGCCTAGAGCCTGGGTTCATATAGATGGACCTGAAATCTGTATTTATGAGGACAGGACTAAAACTTGTATCTGTGAGGAACAACCTGAAGCCTGGGTCCACAGGGGCTTGTGGGTGCTGGTTTAGAGATGAGGTTTCAAGAGCTGTCCTGTATCTTGAGATGACAGGGGATGTCTTGGAAGCTGGGTCCACAGAATCTTCTTGAAGCATTAGTCTGTAGGGCCTGGTTAAATGCTGGGGTCTACTGGGACAAGCTTGAACCCTGGCTTGATCTGATGAGGGGGCCTACCTTCTGCACCTGTGGAGCATGAAGTGACGGAGGTTGGCTTGGCACTGAGCAGGCCTAGAGTAAGTAGCTGTGGAGGCTGACTTGACCCTGAATTGGACTGAAACCTAAGACAGGACTGGGTTCCAGTCTATGGCTGCTGGCTTAATGACTAGGTATAGGAAGTAGCCCAACCCTGGTGGTAGCCTACAGCCCAATTCTGTGGGATTGACTTCATGCTGGGATGGTAAGCCCTGGGGCACTGGGATAGGCCTGGTGCTGGACAGGGCCTAGAGAATGAGTCTACCCAGCAGTTCTGGCCTGGCTGTAGAAGAATACCTGGTACCAGGACAGGCTTAGAAATTCTTTTTGTGAGTACTTTGGGAACCATAGGGGCTGGCCTGGCACTGGGAAGGTCTGGAGGTTGGGTCTTTGGATTCCAACATGTTTCTGGGACTGGCCTGGAGATTGAGTCTGCTGGAAGGCTTGGAGCCTGGGCTATGGGTTCTGGCTGGGCACTGGGCCTGGGGGCTTAATCCATAGGTACTGGCCTGAAGTTTGTAGCTATGGGGGTCTTCCTGGAGCTGGAATCCAAGAAAACGTCTGTGCTCACTTCCTTGTCCTTTCTCTAAGTGGAATGCACCTCTCTCTCCACTCCCTGCTGCCCGTGGGATGGACTGAAGCAGGTAATGTTTAATTGCCCCTCCCTCCCTCTTCAATGCATCTTTGTTCATTTCTGTATTACATCACAGGCTGTAATTTCTCACCTTGTTTTCTTACCTTTTATCAAGATATTTTTGTGAGTGGATAGTTGTTCAAGATGATGTTTCTTTAGGGGACAAGGGCTGAAATGCCCTATTTCACTATCTCCTTTCAAGATGTTATACTTCTCTACCTATGTGTTACACAGAAGATGCACTTGCACTCTGAGCTAAATTCAGCTGTACATTTTTGCTTTGTCATTTTCAGTATATATAAGCTATATTAAATAGTAAAAACATTTTAATAAGAGAAAGTTAGCTACATTCTTTTTGGGGGGGCAGGGTAGGGTTTGAACCCACCACCTCTGGTATATGGGACTGGCTCCCTACTGCTTTGAGTCACAGGCACCACCCTAGAAAGTTAGCTAGATTCTTTGGGAAAGACATTCATATTACCATGAGACATCCTGTGTGGGAAGTATCTGAGAAAGCACATAGGCTGAATTGCCATTGATAAATTTTATAACCAGCCTTGGAATAATTCTAAAGCTCTTAAAGTCAAGTACTTATTAATTGTACTAAAATACCTGTACATTCCTTGGGATTTGAAATATGGAATTTTGTAATGTCATCACAGTGGCTATATTCTTTTTTTTATGATGCTTATACTTTATTTACTTAATATTGTTTTAGTGGCTAGGAAATAAGTGCAACATTGAATAAAATAAGTAAAGCAGTCATTCTTGGATTTGTTCAAGATCTCCAAAAGAATACATGTAGCAATTTATTCTCAAGTACGATGATTTTTAATAATTTATATTAAATTTAATAAGTTATATACAATATATAAAAGTATATAAAACAGGTTATTTTTTTAAACGTTAAACCAAGCTTGCTTTTCTAGAATTAACCCAAGTGAAAAGGTGTTACTATTTTAAATATATGTTTGGACTTGCTTTTCCATGATTTTGTTGAGTATTTTTTACATATGCTTATGTATGTTGAAGTGTCATTCTTGTGATATCCTTGTTAGGATTTATTTTTGTGTTTAATTTGTCCTTATAGAAACTGATTAATCAGTGCTGCTTTTATTATTTATTGTAGGAGTTTGTCTCCATTTTAAAATTAAACTTTATATTTTGAGATAATTATAAAATCACATGGGGTTGTGAGAAATAACACAAAGAGATCTATGTATCCCTTACCTGGTTCGCCACAATGACAATATATTTAAAACAATATGGTATCATAATCAGGATGTTAATGCTGATACAATCACAATAGAATGATTTCATCAATAAAACATTACACTGAGTTGCCATTGTATACCCACACCATTTCCCTCCCAACCCCTACTTCCAACTCTGTATACCACTAATCTTTTTTCTTTCTCTATAATATTTTTAAGAACGGTACATTAATGGAATTTTAAAGAGTGCAGTTTTAGTTGGATTTGTTTTAATTAGTATGATTCTCTGGAAATTCATTTACATTGCTGCATCTATCAATTGTTATTTATTTTTATTTTGGTGTAGCGTAACCTGCTATAGATGTAACAGTTTGTTTAACCATTCACTCACTGAAGGACTTTTAGGTAGTTTCTAATTTATGAGTGTTATGAATAAAGCTGATATAAGCTTATATATAGGACTTTGTATTTTTTTCTAATGCCTAATTGTGCAGTTTCTGAATTGTATGTTAGTTGTATATTTAATTCTTACTTTTTCTTTCCTTATGCTTTCTATTGCAGAAAATCTTCCACATTGTAAAATTTAACCATATTAAAACGTATTGAATTAAACGTTCAATTTAGGGACATTGGATGATTCACACTCTTGTGCAACCATTACCTCTGCCTCGTTCCAAAACATTACCTCATCCCTCCAAGAGAGTCCATATCCATGAAGCCATCACTCCCCATCTTTCTCTCCCCCCATTGCTGATAATCACTAATATACTCTCTGTCTCTATGAACTTAGGTGATTTTCATAGTTCATATAAATGGAATAATGAAATATGTGGATCTTTTGTGTCTAGCTTCTTTCACTTAGTATAATGTTTTTGAAGTTCATTGATATTGTAGCACATATAAGTACATCTTTCCTTTTTAGGGTGAATAATATACTACATATGAATATACCACATTTCAAGTTTGAAGTTCATTGATATTGTAGCACATATAAGTACATCTTTCCTTTTTAAGGTGAATAATATACTACATATGAATATACCACATTTCATCTATACATTTATTAGGCGGTGGATATTTAGACTATTTCTACCTTTGGGTTATTGTGATTAGTGCTGTTACAAATATCTATGCATAAATATTGGTTCAAATACTCAATTGTTTGGGGTACATAACCAGGAGTGGATTTGCAGGGTCAGGTAGAAGTACTATAATACATCTGACTTTTTGAAGAAATTCAAACTATTTTCCACATTGGTTGCACTATTTTACATTACCACCAAAAATGTAAATAATTGTTTCTTCACATCTTTGCCAGACTTTAGTCTTGTCACTGATTATTTAAATCATTCTGAGTTTTAATTTTCATTTTCCTGAGGGCTAAAAATGTTAAAGATTTTTATGCTTATTTGAAAAGTATTTTTTTTATCTCCTTTGGATAAGTGTTGTTCAAATATTTTGATCATTGAATTTATGTATTTATTTTTACTGTTGAGTATTTACATTTATTCTAGATAGTAGTTCTTTGCTACATATAAGGTTTGCTAATATGTTCTAAAAATTGCATTAAAATTATTTCACATTTGAGTAGCACTGAAGTTTGTATTATCTTGACTTCCAGTCAATGGACTTGTTTTTTTCTCTCCATTTGTTCAGATCTTTTTCTTTGCTTTCCTTGGCCTTCATTTCTTCAGAGCAAAAGTTTTTAATTTGTTAAATTATCAATTTTCCCTTTTACAGATTATACCCTTAGTGCTAAGCTTAGAACTTTTTGCTTAGGCCTTTATCCTGAAGATTTTCCTTTAATTTTAAAGATTTTAATAGTTATACATTACATTTTTAAGTCTGTGATTATTTTAAGAGTGTTTAAGGTGTCAGTTTTAGGTGAATTTTTTTTTTCTGCCTGAGGATTTGCAATTGCTCACACACCATTTTTTTTCATCCCCCCATTGACTTGCTTTTGCAACTTTTTCTGAAATTAGATAGACTTATTTGTGTGAGTAGATTCTAAGTTTCTTTATTCTGTTCCATTTATTTGTTTCTACAATATCACATAGTCTTGATTACGGTAGCCAAATTATTGGTCATGAACTTTGCTACACTGGTTACTTCCACTTTATTTTCTTTTTCAAAATTATTTTAGCTTTAATACTTCCTTTGCCTTGCCATATAAACTTTATAATAATCTTGGCTGTATCTATTCTATCTACACAAATATCTGGTATTGCATTAAAATTATTTCACATTTTCTACGTATATAAGTTTATATATAGGACTTTGTAGTTTTTTCTAATGCCTACTTCTGCAATTTCTGAATTGTATGTTAGTTTCATGTTTAATTCTTACTTTTTCTTTCCTTATGCTTTTTATTGCATATTATCTTGACTTCTAGTCAATGGACTTGTTTTTTCTCTCCATTTATTCAGATCTTTTTGCTTGCTTTCCTTGGCATTTTTAAATTTTAAGAATATAAATTATACTTACACCTAAGTATATACTTAAACATTTGTGAAGTTTGTACCTAAATATTTCATTTTCTTGGAAAAATTGTAAATAATATTGCTGTCTTAATTTCAGTTTCCACATGTTCACTGTCAGTAGATAGAAATTCAGTTAATCTTGCTGTTTTGATCTTGTAACCTGCTTAATTTCCTTACTAACCATGGGATGGTTTTCTCACTAGATTGCTTGAAATTTCCTGTATTGAGGGTTGTGTAACATGAAAATAAAGACAATTTTATTTCTACCTTTCTAATCGGTACATGTCTATTTTCTTTTACTGTAATATTGCATTTATCCTATATAGAATTCTCTGTACTGTATTGTATCTGTAGTAATAGTGGACTTCCCTTCCTCATTTCTAATATTAGACAAAAAGAATTCATTCATTACCCGACAAGTATGATGTTAATTGTAGATTCAATATAGTTGCTATTTATCAAGTTATATTAATTCCCCTACTAACTTGATGAGTGTTTGTACAATTGAAATTGCATACTGGAATTTGTCAAATGCTTTTTTTATGTCAATTGATATGCTCACATTTTATTTTTTAACCTGCTGATATGCTAAATATATTGACTGATATTTGAATGTAGGAAAAGGCTTGCATATATGAAATAAATAGTATTTGGTTATGGTGTGTAACTTTTTTACAAATTGTTGAATTTCATTTACTACTCTTTCACTGAGGATTTTAAAATATAATTTCATGACAGATTGAAATCTTAATACTTTGTTTTCTTTACTATTTCTGTAAAGAATGATTTGATCTCAGTGTAATATTGGCCTAAAGATGTCATGGAAATTTTTCCTTCTACTTTCTTCTTTCTGGAATAACTATACAAAACTGGTGGTAATTTTTAAAAAGAAATATTTAATGGATCTCAATTTAGTTCATCTGAACCTGCATACTTAATTTTTTGAGCATTTTTAATTCTAAATTCAGTGATTTGACAGCTATAGGATTTTTTAGTTCATCTATTGCATCTTGGTTTTGGCAGTTAGTGTTCCATTTCTTCTAAGTTGTCAAATATTGAGCATAAATATGTTTTTAGTCTTGTAGTGATATCCTCTGTATTATTTCTTATGTTAATTATTTGCACCTTTTCTCTTTTTATTTTTCATCACTTTTGCTAGTTTTTTTCCCTTTGTAAAAAAATCTACTTTTTGTTTTTAGTTAGTTTTGCTATTCTGATTAACATATATTTCCATTATCTTTTATTTGTATCTTGTTCTTCTTTGGAGAATATTTTAGTCTTCTTTTTCCTGTTTCTTGATGTAGCAAAATAGGTTATTAATTTGAGAAAATTCTTATTGTTAATGTCCCGTTAGTCTTTAAATTCTCTCAGTGCTGCTTCATCTGCATCTCATATATTTGTTATATATACACTATGGTTTACTTTATATTTTTGACACTTTCTTTTTAAAGCACAGGCTAATCAGAAGTGTATTGTTTAACATACAAGAGTTTGCATAGTTTCTCTTTTCCTTTCACTCTGATGTCCCATTATTGAGAATGAACATTTTTATATAAATTAAACTATTTTAGTTTGTTGAGGTTGTTTTATGTACGAGGATATGCTCTACCTTACTGTTTGTTTGATGGATTCTTGAAAAAATGTGTACCTGGTGATTTTGTGCAATGTCCTATAAATGTCAATTAGCTCTTGGTAGTTGCTTATGTTATTCAACTCATCTGTATCTTTTCTAATTTTCTGTCTATTAATTTTATTATTTGTTTAGAGGAAGGTATTGAAGCCCCCAAATATACTTTTGGATTTTTTTCTATTTTACCTTGGAGGTCTGTTGTTTGATCAGTAAATATTTAGCATAATTATGTCTTCCTGGTGAATTTTTTTATCATGCATTGTCCTTCTTTGTCTCTAGTACTAGTTTTCATCTGAAGTAGACTTCAGATGTATCTAATATTAATATAGCCACTCCTGCATTTTTTAAAATTAATAATTTGCCTGATTATATACATATATGTGTGTGTATCTGTGTATGCATATAGATAGAATTTTACTTCATATCTAACTGTTCTTTGATGATTTAGTGAGTGTATTTATAAATAGTTGGCTTTATTTGGGTTTTGTTTTGGAACCATTCTATCCATCTTTTATTTTTATTGGTGTATTTTGACCATTTACATATGAAGTAATTAATGGTAGAGGCTTAAGCCTCCCATTTTATTTTTTTCTACTCCTTTCCTCTTTTTCTAATTTTTCTGCTTCTTTATTCTTGCCTTCCTATAACTTAACTGAATTGTTTTTCAAATTTTGATCTTGATTAATTTATAGGATTTTTGAGTGCATTGCTTTGTGTAGTTTATATACGGTATCTTCCATGTCAATGGTTTATTAATTCAAGGGCAATACAGAAATAATGCTTCCTTTTATGTCCTTTAACATTTTTTTAAATTTAATTTTTCTTTTTTTTTAAGTATTCTCTTTTTTTATATTATTATTATTATTTTTTTTTTTTTAGAGACAAAGTCTCATTCTATTGCCCTTGGTACAGTGCTGTGTCATCACAGCTCACAGCAACCTCCAGCTCTTGGGCTTAGGTGATTCTTTTGCCTCAGCCTCCCAAGTAGCTAGGACTACTGGCGCCTGCCACAATGCCTGGCTATTTTTTGTTGCAGTTTGGCCGGGGCTGGGTTTGAACCCACCACCCGCAGTATATGTGGCCAGTGCCCTACTCACTGAGCCACAAGCGCCACCCTATGTCCTTTAACTTTTCTACTTTTAAGTATTGTTTTCTTGAATATCATACAGTGTTATTGTTTTAATCATCACTTATGATTTAGAAACTCATGATAAGGATTATCAATTTATAGTAATAAATGTGCACATAGTTTGCTCTTTCCATTGTCATTTCTTTTGATTCTCCAAAGAATTTCTTTTTGCCATTCATTGAAGGAAGGTCTGCTAGTGACAAATTCTTATAGTATTCTGTGTTATGGGAATGTTTTTATTTTCCGTTCAATTTTGAAGGACAACACCAGAAATGGAATTTATTAGTATATTTCTTTACGTTTAATAGTTGAAAGATGTTTCACTTCCTTCTGGCCTCCATGATTTCTGAGAATATTAATGTTATTTGTATTGACATTTTCTATAGGTAATGCATCATTTTTTTTTTACCTGCCTTCAAATTTATTTTTCTTTAGCTTTCAGAAGTTTAATTATAATGTAGTTTGGTATACTTTTTAATATTTATCTTGTCTGGAATTAATGCAGATTTTTGAATCTGTAGTTTTATAACTTTTACCAAATTTTTGAAGTTTTCCACCACTATACTTTGAATACTCTTTGAGCCTCACTCTTTATCTTCTCCTTCTCAGACCAATGATATAAATGTTGGATATTTATTACTGCACTATAGGTTCCTAAGAATTGAAGATGTTTTCTCTTTAATTTCTTCTTGTTCAGTCAGGGTAAATTCTATGTTTCTATCCTCAAGTTCATTGTTTCTTATCCTCTGTCATCTCTACTCTTCTATTAAAAGCTGTGGTATATGTATATTATGGAATACTATCCAGCCACTAAAAACAATGGAGACTTTGCATCTTTTGTATTAATCTGGATGGAGGTGGAACACATTGTTCTTAATAAAACTTCATAAGAATGGAGAATCAAGAATTCTATGTACTCAATTCTAATACGAAGACAGTAGATGAGATAAAGCAAGGGGTGGGGTAGAGGAATGAGGGAGTGGGATGGAGGATCATAGTGCATGACACATCTTTTGGGAGTGGGACACAATTATAAGAGGCACTTTACTTAACAACTGCAATCAGTGTAATCTAATTCTTAGTACCATCAATGAATACCAATCAATACAAAAATAGATTAAAAAACTCAGTAACATTTTCCTTTGCTTTATTTTGATATTATGTTTTTGAGTTATATGATTTTCATATGGTTATTTTTTCTAACTTCTGTTTCTTTGTTAACATTTTACACTTTTCATTTGTTTAAAGATAATTTGTCATTGCATATTGAATTATTTTTGTCATATTCACTCTAAAATCATTGTCAGTTAACTCCAATATCTTATTCATGTTGGAATGATGTCAGTTGACTGTTCTAATTTAACTTGTGAGTTAATTTTGGTGCAATAAAAAAAATAAAATTCTTGCATCATTTTTCAGAATACAGGATGATTTTCTATGAACTTTTTGAAAACAAGTAGTATTTTTATCTAATATTTTCAGTGTCTACATTATTAATTTTTTTCACAACATATTTTTCACTATGACCTTTGTAAAACAAAACAATTCATGCCAAAACAAAATACTCACATAAGTATCTAATTAAAATTAGGGTTTCACAAGTTGTTATTTATTGAATTCCTTTTTTTTTTACTCTAAATATGACTCAGAGCAATGTTAAAGTCCTTATCTGGTCATAAAGGTTTTACTCAATGAATAGAAGGCAAATGTGCCTTTCATTCTACATAGTATTGATTCAGTTGGTCTTCTAAAATATGGGTGCAGGCTGATGTCTGTGGCTCAAGGAGTAGGGTGCCAGCCCCATATACCAGACGTGGCAAGTTCAAGCCTAGTGCCGGCCAAAACTGTACAATATGGGTGCAATAGAATAATATTCATTAAATCTTGTGTGACATATGCCTTTTCTTCAGAATAGTTGTTCCCCAACTTTTTAGTTTTATTGCCTAAAACTTGAGAAGAACATAACATGAATAAATCGAATATTAAAGTATCACAAGAAATTCTGAAATGAAGTCATTCTCTTAACTCTGCCAGCTGAAGAACAGTTGTTCACAAATGACAGCACTAATAAAAGATTCAATATACTTTATCAGTGAGACTGAATGTAATAATAATGTCATATTCGTATAACTGTTTTGATATGCAAAGCTCCTTTTCATAATTTATGACATTTGATCCTGAAAGACTGACATAAGATGCATCATTTTGAATTTATAGAGAAAAATTGAAATCAACTGATAGAATTTTTAAAATTATGGAACTTGCAGAGCCATGGCTTGAATTCATGGTGTGCTCTACCAACTGACTCGAGTTAATGGGGTGAATCTCTTCCTAAATTTGCATTCAGTGAAGTCATGCTGTTAGCTTGAAATCAGCTAGTAGGATTATTTACATCAATGAAAACTGGCAAATCTCCATATTACTCCATATTGTGAGGTTTTTGTTTTGTTTTGTTTTCTTTGTTTTTCACTTAAGAGAAAATTGTTAAATATTAACCAGCATGTCATTGTCAGTGGTGTGTTTTACTATACTGAGGTAGAGAATGTAACCTCTGAGAAATAGTAGTGTAAGGAGTAAGAGCATGAACATTGGGAACCAAATAACATTTGTTCAGCTAACTAGCTGTAGAAAATGAGGCTGTATTTAGGAAGAGTGGAGGTAGTAAAGAAGGAAGGAAGAACTCAAGAGCACACAGAAGGACAGTTACCAAGGCTTATACACATGGGACTTGCAAACCCAGAGGTGGGATTCAGAATTGCATTTCTTAGTATGATTTCCTACAGAAAGAAGTAATATGAGGCAAATACATCAAAATAGAACATGTATATTGTAAATTGGACAAAGCCAAGGAGAACTTTTTTGAACTATAAAACTAACACATAAAAATTAAATTTAAGAGAGGCAAAGAATATTTTAAGATGCTCCAGAATATGTCTAATTGGAATTCATTATGAAGAAGATAAAAGGAATTGTGGCAAATTATATTTAAGAGGAATTCTGGAAATTGTTCAGGAATTGAAAAATGACATCATTCTGGATATTAGTGATAGAGTTAAATGACAAGCATTATCACAAATAAACAAAAAAAATACATTAGGATCTTAAAAATGCCATCAATATCAAAGATTTAAAGCTGAAAGCTATTACAGATGATAATGATCAGACTAAGAGAAGAGTTCTTACAAATAGACATAATGCAATCTTCACAACAATCTGGAATTCTGTATCTAACCAAACAATAGGGCAGTAATAAGAGCAAACTATTTCAGATATTTTAAGACTCAGTGAACACAGAAGCCACAAGCCTTTGCTAAAAGTGACACATCCTGATGATTTTGTTGGTACCCTCACTCCTTGTTATATTCTACTCCATTTTTTGCAATTGCTAGAAAAGTCAGCATTCCATGATAGAATTCCATGGATTTATTCCATGAAATGAAAATACCACAAATTATATTTTCTAATGGGAAGGAAGAATTCTATGAAAGAGTTTTACAGAGGAATAAAAGGGAGATATAGGTGTGCACTATTGTGGAGATAAAGGGCAAGTCATTTTTGAAGAGAGAATTTTGTTTGTTTGTTTTTTTGGATGTAGCTTTGTTTTTGTTTTGTTTTATTTTGCAACAGTGTCTCATTCTTTTGCTCAGGCTCAACTTGAAATCATGGCCTCAAATTACTCTTCTGCTTTAGTTTCCCAAATAGCTAACACTACAGGTGGAGACATTACAGTATGAATATTGGAAATATCAAAGGAGGGATTGCAGTTACTGGTTTGGAAAAGACCAGACTTGAGGATATTTACTGATAAACTAGAAGTAGAGGTAGGAAAGGTGCAATAAAAAGTAATTTATCATCTTTAATTAAAAATTAATATTATATATATTTAATATTTGTTTTATTATATTAAATATTTTAAATATTATGCTGTTAATAAAATAGTAAAATATTTTTTAAATTATTACAAAATAAATTTAATTTTCTATAGAATCTGTCTTCTAATACTAATTTCTTTCCAATTAAATCACCAAAGCGTAAATCAAATATTTTCAGTAACTGCATGTAATGATGTTAGATACTGAAAATACATTTTTTTAAAATTTCAATCCATTACTAAAATGCTACAGACTTCTTTAGAATCAACAAGATTGAAATTCTTTTAGTAAAACTTTCATTTGCTTCTACCACAGCACATGTTTTAAAATCTTTCTTGGCCCTACCATGAAACTAATCTGCAGCTTTCCTATGAAGGCTATAATCCAATTATAGTACAAGAATATGGGGAAAGGGGTAGGGGAGGGGCGGGGAGGGGGGAGAGTGGATGGAGGGAGGGTAATCGGTGGGATCACACCTACTGTGCGTCTTAGAAGGGTACAGGTGAAACTTACTAAATATAGAATATAAAGGTCTGAATACAATAACTAAGAAAGTGCCTGGAAAGCTATGTTAACCAGTTTAATGAAAATATTTCAGACTGTATGTGAAACCAGCAAATCGTACCCTATGATTGCATTAATGTACACAGCTATGATTTAATAAGAGAAAAAATCTTTCTTGGGTGGTGCCTGTTACTCAAAGGGTGCTGGTCCGTATACCTGAGGTGACGGGTTCAAACTGGCCCTGGCCAAAAACTGCAAAAAAAAAAAAAAATTATAATAAATAAATAAAATCTTTCTGGTTCTTTTTAGGCAGAGTTTCACTTTGTCACTCTTGGTATAGTGCCAAGGTAGTTTGGGCTCAAGTAATCCTCTTTCCACAGCCCCAGGAGTGGCAGGGATTATAGGCACCTACCACAATGCCTGGCTAGTTGGAATCTTTCAACAGTTGGAATCTTTCAATACTTATGGCTAATTCTTCTATTCAGCTGATGTGAATCAACTCATGGTGTTTCATACATTGAACTATGATACTTAATTATTTTGTTAACTGAGGAAATTAAGGGCATTTACTTATTCCCATATTCTATTCAATGTATTTATATTCCTGAATACTTTTTATAAATATAAAAATTCATTACACCTTAAAATTTGTCATTTGTAATGATTTATTTGTTTAAATAGTCTAAGGTTTTAAAAAGTATGCAAAAGCAGAAAATATTTTGAGCAAATATGTTTGTTCTGCATTTGAAACTGTATATTGGTCTTATAAAGATTTCATCATATAATATAATCTGCCAGTATATATGTACAGTCTAAGAAAACTAAGTGAAGGTAAAAAATAAAGGGAATCATACATTTTCATTAAAAATATTTCTTCCTAATAAATACTTCTGCACTGTTAAGAACACAGTAAGTGTAGCAGGCAGATAGCCCTCAGAATGGGAGAAAATATTTGCAGATTACGCCTCAGACAAAGGTTTAATAACCAGAAAACACAGAGAACTCAAGCATATTGGCAACAAAAGGGCAAGTGATCCCATCTCAGGGTGGGAAAAGGACTCAAAGAGAAACTTCTCTAAAGAAGACAGGCGCACGGCCTACAGACACATGAAAAAATGCTCACCATCCTTAAAGATCAGAGAAATGCAAATCAAAACAACTTTGAGATATCATCTAACTCCCGTAAGATTAGCCCACATAACAAAATCCCAAAACCAGAGATGTTGGCATGGATGTGGAGAAAAGGGAACACTTCTACATTGTTGGTGGGAATGCAAACTAATACATTCCTTTTGGAAAGATATTTGAAGAATACTTAGAGATCTAAAAATAGATCTGCCATTCGATCCTATAAGTCCTTTATTAGGTATATATCCTGAAGACAGAAAGTCACATCGTAATAAAGATATTTGTACCAGAATGTTTATTGCAGCCCAATTCATAATTGCTAAGTCGTGGAAGAAGCCCAAATGCCCATCAACCCATGAATGGATTAATAAATTGTGGTACATGTATACCATGGAAGCCTTAAAGAAAGATGCAGCCTTAAAGAAAGATGGAGACTTTACCTCTTTTGTGTTTACATGGATGGAGCTGGAACATATTCTTCTTAGCAAAGTATCTCAAGAATGGAAGAAAAAGTATCCAGTGTACTCAGCCCTAATATGAAGCTAATTTAAAGTTTTAATATGATGGATATAACCCAACTCCAGCACAAGAATCTGGGACGGGTGAGGACGGGGGTGGTTGGGGGGGAGGGAGGTAATAGGTGGGGCCATGCCTATGGTGCATCTTAGAGGGGTACAGGCATAGCTTACTAAATGCAGAATGCAAATTTCTTCATACAATAACTAAGAAAATGCCATGAGGGCTATGTTGAGCAGTTTGATGAAAACTTTA
>CAUYON010048953.1:0-12835 GCA_963573935.1 Arctocebus calabarensis
TCAGGGAGGCTCCTGTGGCTCAGCGAGTAGGGCGCCGGCCCCATATACCGAAGGTGGCGGGTTCAAGCCCGGCCTCGGCCGAACTGCAAAACAAAAAAACGGCCAGGAGCTGTGGCGGGCGCCTGTAGTCCCAGCTACTAGGGAGGCTGAGGCAAGAGAATCGCTTAAGCCCAGGAGCTGGAGGTTGCTGTGAGCAGTGTGACGCCACGGCACTCTACCCAGGGTGATAAAGTGAGACTCTATCTCTACAAAAAAAAAAAAAAAATGTTTTCAAATATGCAATCTGATCATTTTTTACTTTTCCTCTGAATATTTTCTTTTTGGTCCTTTTCAACCATCTGCTTTACATATAAGTGACAGTTTATCACAGTCTGTTTAGATGTCGGCACGCGTCATCCCTCTGGGGTACGCTTGTTACCTGTTGGACTTTCATGTTGGACTAAATAGTTGCTATAGGATTGAGATGTGAGACAGTGACTTGCTTCCCACAGAGAATGAATGAGTCTTACAAACACACTTTGTTTATCTAATGACCTGCTGTAGGCCTGTTGTTTATCCATATGAACTAACCATGACATCCAAACTCTAGTTCATTTACTGGAGGTTTTTCTTCTTGTCTCACGTTCTCAGGACCATGATAGTATCTGATTTCAAGTGATAGTAAGAAGATGATGAGTTTTCCTTTTTTTCACTTTTACATCTCTCCATTTTGCTTACTCCACATATTATCTTAATTTTAATTTTTTGGTGTGAAAAAGGATTTGTTCTTAATACACAAGAAATCCAAGATTCTTACTGATAACAGAAAAGCTTTTTAAAAAGGAGAAATTGAAATTTTGTGCAGCCCCACCATTCAGAGAGAACCACTATTGACATTTTTGTTCATATGGATACTGTCACTTTTTTGGCTTCTACATATAAAATAATTAAAACCAAAAAGGGTATCATAGAGTACATAACCTTCCCAAATTTTCTTTCTTTAGAAAAAAAATGACACATATCATATACGTAGGATGCTGCCCTAATATTCCCTACAACATCATTTATATTGGGCACATAACAGGTGTACTAGTTATTTGCTGTTGAATGTTTAGAATATTTCCAGTACTGTAATGAATAGCTGTATAGTCAAATATTTCCCATTTCTTTAGCAATAATTAATTATCATTGCATTATTTCTGTATTAGATAGAATGCTTATATTCTTATTCTTTTTTTTTTTTTTTTTTTTTGATACAGAGCTTCAAGCTGTCACCCAGGGTAGAGTGCCATGGCATCACAGCTCACAGAAACCTCCAACTCCTGGGCTCAAGCGATTCTGTTGTCTCAGCTTCCCAAGTAGCTGGGATTACAGGTGCCCGCCACAATGCTGACTATTTTTCTTTGTAGTTGTCATTGTAGTTTGGCAGGCCTGGGCTGAATTCGAACCTGCCAGCTCTGATCTATGTGGCTGGCGCCTTAGCCACTTGAGCTACAGGCACCAAGCCAGAACTCTTATTTTCAAGCAACACCAACCCCCTTCAACTGAACAAAAATAAAAAAGAACATATTAGAAAAATGCAGGAGTATCTTAAGGAACATGAGTGCGAAGATGGAGCTGGAAGCATTCTCTTGACTTCTATGTACACTCGGATCAGCCCTGTATTTCTGATTCATCCCCTCCCTCTTAGCCAACAGTCTTCTTCTGCTTCTTACCATCAATGAAAACATGGCCACAGACAGCTCCCAAATTTGCATTCATAGATCCAACCTTTCTGAGAAAAACAAAATCAACCCCAATCCTTTCTCCTCTCCCTACCCTACTCACCATTTCAGATTTCCAGGATTAAACAGATGTTCACCTTGGCAGAGTCCAATGGCGCCAAGGGGCTGATGTTCGGTGAACGTGAGTGCCCGTAGTCACCCTATGGCCATGTACATGGTAGGAAAGGGGCTGTTCAGAAGGAAAAGAGGGGGGCAGCTCCTGTGACTCAATGGTTAGGGCGTCGGCTCCATATACCAAGGATGGTGGGTTCTAACCTGGCCCCAGTCAAACTGCCACAAAAAAATAGCCAGGCCTTGTGGTGGGCGCCTGTAGTCCCAGCTACTCAGGAGGCTGAGGCAAGAGAATTGCCTAAGCACAGGAGCTGGAGGTTGCTGTGAGCTGTGACACCACAGCACTCTACCAAGGGCGATAAAGTGAGACTGTCTCTACAAAAAAAAAAAAAAAAGCTCAGAAGGAAAAGAGGGGGTTGGGAAAACAACCAACCTATAAATACAATCACATTCTTATAACTTATCATGTTCATTTTTATTTGGAATTATTTGTTGCAATCAATTGGCACTGGCAAACCAGTTTTTTTTAAAAAGGAAAGTCTTTTTGATTCATTTATTAATGAGAATAGCTTTTTATAAGAATGAGGTCATTTCGGCTCGGCGCCTGTGGCTCAATGGGCTAAGGTGCCAGCCACGTACACCTGAGCTGGCGGGTTCGAATCCAGCCCCTGGGCCCGCCAAACAACAGAGATGACTGCAACCAAAAAAAAAAAAAAAAAAGAATGAGGTCATTTCATCTGACTGTGAATTGCAACTCATTCCCATGTTCTTAACCTACGTCTAAAAGGAGATCTCATCCTCCAAAGTCACTCCAGTTTGACTCAACTGGAAAATTACCTACTGTCAAAATTGTAATAAGAATAAGAAAGTTTGATGATGAAAAGAGATGTTAAAATTTGTCAACTGTTCTCATTCAGCCTGACTTATATGTAAAATCGTGTTTCTCACATAATGGATTTTATGGTCATTAATAAGAAAAGTATTTCTAGTATTTAACAATAGGATATTAGTATTTACAGATAAAAATCGTAACCAATTTAAAATAAAGCTAATTTTTCCATGAACTTTCCTTATGCAATTAGAACTATGTATCCACAGGAGAGTACAATCTTCAGTCAAGCACACTGTAACATTTGGAGAGGGGGGAAATTAACAGGGTAGAGGCCCAAGGCAAACCAGATCTTACAGATTTTTATCAGTTTTATGTTTTCTAGAAATGCCTGAAGTGTTGCCTAAGCCTGGGGTCCCTACGTTTTTGTCAGTTCTCCCATCTCTACTGTGTTAGTTACCGATTGCTGCATAACAACTTGCCCCCGAATTTAGCAGCTTAAGACAATAATCATTTATTACCGCACAGTTTCTGATGGTCAGGGATCTGAGTGGCTCAGCTGGTTGGCTCTGGCTCGGGGTGTCTCCTGAAGTTGTCTGCTGGGGCTGCAGTCATCCCCAGTCTTTCCAGGGCACTCACGTGCCTGTCAGCAGGCAGCTCCACTTCCTCAGGACACGGGCCTCTCCGTGGGACGGGCCTGCCCGTGACAAGGCAGCGCACTTCCCCAGAGCAAATTGCATGAGAGAGAAGAGACAGGGCAAAAGCTACCCCGTCTGTTATGACTTCGTCTAAACTGACTGACTCTTACCCCTGCTGTAGTCTGTTAGTCCCACAGACAAACCCTACTATCCATGGATGTGGGCGGGGAGTCCATGGGGTGTGAAGACCAGCTAGAAGGGATCACTGGGGGATTTCTTCCAAGGGCTGCTACCACATGTATCTCTCTTATAGCTTAAAAAACTTACCCTCTAACTTGATCTGTAGCTGCATTTCTAGAACTCTAATTTCTTCTAGGTTTCTTTCCTTGGTATTCATAATAATGTTACAAATTCATGTTACTGTAATTATACAGGTTGTACACGGACACTACTTTCTTCAAATAAAAACAGGTCAATCAAATGTCCCTGTATATTTGGGTTATCATATATTCATTCAACAAACAAGTATTGAGTTCAAGGCATTTTGTTTTCTTTTTATCATTCTATTATGTCACCACTGTGTTCTATCTTCCTCTTAAAAAAAAAAAAAGGTTATTTATTTATTTATTTATCTATTTATTTTGAGATAGAGTCTCACTCTGTTGCCCAGGCTAGAGTACCATGGTGACAGCCCAGTTCACAGCAACTTCAAACTCCTGGGTTTAAGCGATCCTCCTTCCTCAGCCTCCCAGGTAGCTGGGACTACAGGTGCCCCCTACCATGCCCCACTAAGTTTTCTATTTTTAACAGATACAGGGTCTCACCATTGCTCAGGCTGGTCTCAAAGTCCTGAGCTCAAAGGATCCTCCAGTCATGGGCTTCCAGAGTGTTAGGATTATAGGTGTGAGCCACTGTACCTGGCCAGAATTTCAGGCTTTTTTTTCTTTTTGGTGTACATTTATGCAGTTTTTAGCTGGTATACTGTAAGCTTTAACAGTCTGCAATTAAAAACTGAGCCCCTGTTAATAGTTAAATAGTTATAATAGTTGTGCAGTCTGTCTGCTCTGACCGACTGCCTTCTTTCCTCCCTGCCCTAACTGCTTCAGCTCCATTTCATTGATTATCTTTGTCCCTAAAGGAACACACCATCACGATTGATAATGGCGCTTCTCGCCTGTGTGAAGGTACCTACTGTCTTACGGTGCTTAGAAGGCTGCCAAGCACCTGTGGGCCTGGGAGCTGCACTGCCATGTGCTGTGACTTTAAAGAAATCTCCTGCAGCTTCACAGAGCTCAGGTCTCATCTGCCAGCATACCACCTAACAAACACAAACACCCATAATAATAGTGACATTTTTAGGACAGGGAGATTTTAAGCCAAAATTATAGAGCAAAACCTTTTTCTCAAAGAGTATAATATAGTAAAAATACTTAGCTTACTCACACAGGCAGCCTCCTATGTGAATCTCTGTGTTCTAAAACGTCCAAGTTTTGAGGGCTCACCATCTCAAACACCTCCTATTCAGATAAAGGATCAGCTTAATACTTGTTATTAAATGGCTTTTTCAGGAATTTTAGATCAAAGAGAGTTTCTGCCCTAAAAATAGATTCAATAACTGCAAAACCAACAAACAATAAAAAACAATTCACTCCTCTGCCATTTTTGAAGTCTTTTATCTCTCTGTCCAGGTTTCAATTGGCCAAGTTTCAACAGATGTACAAGTTCAAGGTTCTTATTCCTTAATTAGCAATCTCAGCTCCTAACTCTGGTGTCTCTGAAGAGGGTCTTGGTAATAGGTGGGGACAGCAAATGGGGACTTTCCATTTTCACACATTAGGCATATGCAGATTTTTAAGTTGTCACGATATGAACATATTCCTGTATTAGTTGCATAATTACAAAAAATAAGCCATCAGCATTACCACCAACAAAACGAAAGTAGAGACCCAGCCACAAACACGTTAATTAATGAAGGGGTGTCCAACCTTTTGGCTTCTCTGGACCACATTAGAAGAACAAAAGTTGTCTTGGACAACACATTAAACACACAAAACACTAACAAAAGCTGATGAGCAAAAAACGAAGTTCACACATAATTTTCCTCATATCCACCACCATAGATAAGCAACAATATCCTCATATAAGTTATGCAGCAGCCCCTTTAGAGTCTTTTAAAATTGTGGAGCACGTCTCAAATTTGTGGTCATCAATATAGAAAATATGCATATCTAAGAAATAAAATGTTAAAAACAATTTTTATTTTTGAAATAAAAAAAAGTGGGCATCGTAAAGCTAGGGGGACACTGTATTTGAGAAACCAAGGCATCAATATCCGGTCAATGGAAGTAGTTGCAATTCTCTGTGAGTTCTCAACGTGCCCGTCAGGTTCTAATTTTCCTGTTAATGTGCTTCATTCTTGAAAGTAGTTGCTCGCAAATGTAGGAGCTGCCAAGAAGTGATGACATGAATAAGGCATGATTGTGAAGTGAGGGATGTTTATCCCTGGGAAGACAGGACCTATAAAAATCCAGTAAAGAGACAGGATCAAGTTTTTATTTAAGTTGAATGGCAGATTGCAGCTCTGTGCATTCCGTTTGAAAATTATCAGGCAACATATTTATGTTGTTGTCAAGGGTTGACCCTGAACTTACTAACTTGCTCCTTGACCAGTTCTGTAGGGTTTCTTAAAGGGAGGCAGCTCAACTTCTTTGTACCTTATGTTGTTTATACCTTATGCTGTGAGTTGCTTTTCTTGAAGTTCATTGCCACCTCCACAGCGCTAGTCATTCCTTGGTTTTCTTTTAGCCTTGCTCTGTCCTTCTGTGCTCTGTTGAGATTCCAGAGGGCTGGATATCTGCACAGTATTTCCCACTCTTCCCTGCCAGCAGGTTGTGGGCAGGGCTACTACTGGACACTCACAAGATATTGGAAGGCAGACGATAAGGAGAAGGGGGTCACCAGTTTCTGTGGTAAGTGTTGCAAAAAATTCCATCCCTTTTGGGGGTGACTCTCAATCAGCAGATCTGGAGCTACTGCTCAGCTGTAGGTGCCGCCCATGAACCCTAGCCCGAGAGCATGCACAGTCTCTATTTTTTGGTTATCACCCTTCTTGCTTTTCATCTTCTACCATTTCTCTTTTTCTATTTTCTCCCTTCCATACATTTGTAACCAATTCTTTGATTAAATTTCCTCCAATTGAAATGCTCAACTTTGTTTTTGCTTTCTTGACTAGCCTCTGAATAACTGCAGAACCACAACCAGAAACACTGTAGCGGATTGCTTCCATTACTCAATGCTGTAGAACAAACCACCTTTATAATAACAACTAGTGATTATTTTTCACATATCTCTGGGTTGTCCAGGCAGTTCTGCTTCCCTAGACTAGAGCTTGGAAGATCTTACTTGGGCTTCTTCTGGAGTCTTTAATCAGCGATGGGTCAGGTAGGGGCCGGCTTGTTAGGCTGGTCTTGGCCGGGACACCAGAGCTATGTTCCTTATCTCTTGTGCAACCTAGTCAAGCATGTTCTCATGGAAAGGAGGAGTCAAAGATAAAAAGCACAAGTGTGCAAAGTTTCTCATGATCTGGGCTTGAAACTGGTACTCTGTCACTTTTGCCAAGTCCAAGTCCAACCCAGATGTAAGCAATGGGGCACAGGCTCCATCTCTTGATGGGAAGAGCTACAAACTCATATTATAACGGGAGCAGCACACAGAAGGGAAGTGAAGAACTTGGGTCGCTAACCAGGGAATTCTTTGTTTCTCTTTCACTGCAAACTAGCTTTCTCTCTTACCTGTCTGTGTGGTAGACAATGGCCACTTCAGCCAGCTTCCAAGTTTACATTTCATCATTCAAGAAGACAGCCAGGCTAAAACTAGAACCTCGACCTACTCTACAGCATCTGGAAGAGGTCTCAAGGGCTCATTTTGAGTGAGATGCCCTTCATGGATCCATAAGACATGAGTCAAATTGATGTTCCTGTTGTAGCCATAAGGATGGAAGGAGAGTAGGGGGTAGTTATTTAAAAAGAAAACAGCAACACAAATGTTATTTAAACAGAGCTATAAAATTTATAAGTGGTCAACATGTCTTCAATTTTCTTTTTGAGAGCAATACTTTTTGTAACTACAGCTTAGGTCATGAGCAAAGCAGGGAGACAGATTAGGGAGATAGGCAAGAACATGGGCTCCAGCACAAGACTGGCTGTGTTGGTGACTCGCATCTGCCACGTGCTGGCTGTGTGACCTTGGGCAAATTCTTGACCTCTTTGCGGTCTAGTTACTGTATTGGTAAAAGTGGGATGAAAATGATTCCTACCTTGTAGATTGCTCTGGGGAGGTAACTAGCAAATTAGAAGATATGTATAGCGGTGTCCACACATAGCAAATGCTCAAAAATGTTAGTTAGTCATACTGTTATTGCCATGAAAGTGATGAACACTGACTATAACATTCGGTGGCACAGCTCTTATGATTTTTCTCTATTAGCTTTGTTGTCACACTTCTTTGCTAGGTGCTATTGGAGAGCCCTAGATAGAAAGTAAACTTATCACAGGATGTCCCCACTGGAAATCCTAGATACATGTTTACTATCCATGAGTCATCTCTTTAGGGCTTTCCTGCAGGTATTTATGTATGTTCACCAAATACACAAAGCGGTAAGTCACAGTGTGCAAAGAAAGCTAATATGTCAATTGTAGCAACAAGAAGCTATGAACCTTCAGAAGTCTGGGGATCAGAGAGTGACTTTCTGCTCTAGGCTATCGAGTTAGAAAAGCATAGAATTTTGAAGAAAGGAAAAGATTCATCTTTACCTAATTTTCCCTTCACTGCTACACAAAGCCGCCAAACCTAGAAATGTTAGTAATTGTTAGGACCATTATCATGGCCAAAAAGGAAAAGAAAAACATTGACATATTAGAAGATTCCTTTTAGATAATTTAAGTCATACTACTTAGAAAGCAAGGAGATAGGAGCTTAAGGGACACCAAATCAGGAAGAAGTGTCTTTTTAAATTGAAAAAGGTTTTTATTGTAATTTTTTTTTGAAAACTGGGTTGTATTGAATGAACCCAGCTTAAAAGTACTTGCAAGATATTCTGAAAATGTATTAAAATAGCTTCTTCTGTTTTATTCACCACACCTACATTCTTTGTGAATATCGACATAGGAAGTAGCTAGAATTGAAGGCAGGCAATTCCTTTCTAATCCTATCAAAAATAGAAGCCAATAGTTGTAGTGACTCACTTATTTCCCTCTGCTTTCAATCCTTATCTTGGGACCGCAGACTGCATTACTTTGGTAAGTAATTGTACATCTTTTGTGAAGCACCTTGAGATGTTCTGCGTGATAATAAATTGGCCATGTTTTAGAATTCCCAAACAAAGCTATGTTTGTGATGGAACCCTGTGTCTTTAATGTAACACTTCATATTATTTTGAGAACTTGAAGTAAGTCACTAAAAAGGGATCAGAGCAAAGCACTTAAGAGATAAAATTAACTAAAATAAGAGATTCCTGCACGTGGACTTTAACCCTACAAAAAGTAAGCTATGTAACTAATTGTATGGACCCCCATGTTAATCTGAAATAAAAAAAAATTTGAAATCTAAAAAAATAAAAATTTTTGAAATGTATTTGTGTCCTAATTTTTGTCACTTCTTAAATATACTATGAACTTGTCTGGCAGTAAATTATGGATAACCTGCCTGTTGGTTAAAAATTTTATTTTTCTTCTATACCATCCTGGAACCAATTTTTTATTATTTTTTCTGCATGAAGTATTATTGAGAGGTTTGAAAACTATGAATAATGTTAGTATGGGTGAAAGTTCAATTAAGAGTAACCGGGCCAACAGATTAGATTATTAAAACAACGTTAAAATATATGGAGTGGAGTGTGGCAGAAAATGCTAGGGGTGCTTCCTCAAATCCATTTTCTTACTCATTCTCTATTAATAAAACCCCTAGTATTCTTCTGGGCACATGCCCCAAATCAAGGTTATATTTCTCCACTTCCCTTATAGCTGGATATGACCAAGTATTTCAGTTCTATGGGCTCTAAGTGGCACTTAAGCATGAGTATCTCTATACTTTGATGTGACAATGTGTGTTACTCCCACTTCCTACCACCTACCTGCACCTCAATCAATAAATGGACAGTAGAAGGTGACAACAAAGTGATTATTATTAGTGATTAGTTATTATCATTAGTACAATCAAAATAAAGAAGCATGAGAGAGAACTCATCAGACCTCAGTCTGTAATCAGGGGGACAGTCTTGAGCCTTCACCAGCATCATTACATTCAATAGAAACAAACCCACCCTTAAAAATACAGAACATTTGTAAACTGGCGATTACTTATCTGTTGGGGGGTATCACGTATTCAGACTCCACCCAAAGATTCTACTTCAGTTGAAGTTGAAAACTGAGAATTGGGTCCAAAACACAGCAAGAGAGATTCATGTTACAAGGAAAAACTTAAGGAAGAATTTAAAGACACCAAAGATGGGCTCGGTGCCTGTGGCTCAATGGGCTAAGGCTCTAGCCATGTACAGCTGAGCTGGCGGGTTTGAATCCAGCCTAGGCCCCCAAATAACAGTGACGGGGGCAACCAAAAAATGGCCGGGCGTTGTGGTGGGCGCCTGTAGTCCCAGCTACTTGGGAGGCAGAGGCATGAGACTCGCTTGAGCCCAGAAGTTGGAGGTTGCTTTGATCTGTGATGCCACAGCACTCTGTCCAGGGTGACAGCTTGAGGCTCTGTCTCAAAAAAATAAAATAAGATAAAAATAAAAAAAATAAAGACACCAAAGATGATAAAATGTAAAAAAATCTAAATAAAACATATTTTATGTTGTTGTTGAGACAGAGTCTCACTGTGTCAGCCTGAGTAGAGTGCTATGGCATCATAGCTCACAGCAACATTGAACTCCTAAATTTGAGCAATCCTCTTTCCTCAGCCTTCCAAGTAGCTGGGACTACAGGTGCCCCTACAATGCCCAGCTAGTTTTTTCTACTTTTAGTAGAGATGTAGTCTCGCTCTTGTTCAGGTTGGTCTGGAACTCCTAGCTCAGGCTATCCACCTGCTTCAACCTCCTAAAGTGCTAGGATGAGCCACTGTGCCCAGCCTAAGTAAAACATTTTAATTTTGAGTATACTGTGTTTGAAAATTGGATAAACAACTGTATTTTATATTCTAATTTCTTCATTTTTCTTTTTGATATAGTGTTATAAGAATCCCCTAAATATTGCATTTATTCAAGTTATAAAAGCACTTTTCTGTGAAAAATGCAGCATCTTTTCTTATTTTTATGTCTTTCTAATGAGTATTACTTTAAGAAATTGTATTAGCATTCAGACATAAGTAATTCTTAGAGAAGTCAAAGAAAAACCCAACTTTACATTTTAATTTTTGTCCTGCAAACATTAGGTAGTCAACTAAATATATATTTAATCATATTAAAGCATCTACTTAAGCTATAATTTAATTTTTTTATTATTTTTCATTAAATCATAACTTTGTACCTTTATGCATTTATGGGGTTCAGGATACTGCTTCGATATACAATGTGAAATGCTTACATTGAACTAAGTAACACATCCATCACAATTATACTCATTTCTTTTTTTTTTTTTTTTTTTTTTCAGTTTTTGGCTGGGGCTGGGTTTGAACTCATCACCTCCGGCATATTGGGCTGGTGCCCTACTCCTTTGAGCCACAGGTGCTGCCCCTCATTTCTTAATAGTGTTGAAATGTACCATTGCATCATGCACTTTAGGTGAGGTCCCCCCCAAAACCCTTCCTCCTCCCATATCTCCCCTCCTCTTCCCTTCTACTTTCTGGACTATAGCTATGTTTTGCCATTCATATGAGTGTGTAGGTGGTTATATATTGATTTCATAGTAGTATTGAGTACATTGGATACTTTGTTTTTTTCCCATTCTTGAGATACTTTACTAAGAAGAATATGTTCCAACTCCATCCAGGAAAACATAAAAGATGTGAAGTCTCCATCTTTTTTATGGCTGCATAGTATTCCATAGGGTACACATACCACAATTTGTTAATCCATTCATGGGTCAATTGGGCTGTTTCCATGTCTTGGCTATTATGAATTGGGCTGCAATAAACATTCTGGTGCAGATGTCTTCGCTGTAAAATAATTTTTGATCATCTGGGTATTTATCTAGTAGCAGAATTGCAGGAATGAATGGTAGGTCTACTTTTAGTTCCTTGAGTGTTCTCCAAACTTTTTTCCAAAAAGGTCCTATTATCTTGCATTCCCACCAGCAGTGTAGAAGTGTTCCCTTCTCTCCGCATCCATGCCAACATCTGTAGTTTTGGGATTTTGTGATGTGGGCTAGTCTTACTAGAGTTAGATGATTTCTCAAAGTGGTTTTGATTTGCATTTCTCTGATGATTAAGGATGATGAGCATTTTTTCATGTGTTTGTAGGCCATGCGCCTGTCTTTGTCAGAGAAGTTTCTGCTCAAGTCTCTTGCCCACATAGAAATAGGGTTATTTGTTCTTTTTGTACTGATTAGTTTGAGTTCTCTGTAGATTCTAGCTATCAGAATAACTAGAATTTTCCTATAAAGAAGCATAACCTGCAAAAATCTTCTCCCATTCTGAAGATTGTCTGTTTGCTTTACTTACTATGCTCTTGGCTGTGCAAAAGCTTTTCAGTTTGATCAGATCCCAGTATTGTATTTTTTTGTGTTACTTCAATTGCCCAGGGATTCCTCCTCATAAAATATTCTCCCAGGCCAATTTCTTCAAGTCTAGTATTTTTATAATTTCATGTCTTAAGTTTAAATCTTTTATCCAGTGAGAATCAATTTTTGTTAATGGTGAAAGATAGGGGTCCAGTTTCAGTCTTTTATAGGTTGCCATCCTATAAAAGTTCACCCAGCACCATTTGTTAGGTTTTTTTTTTTTTTTTTGCAGTTTTTGGCCACAGCTGGGTTTGAACCCGCCACCTCTGGTATATGGGGCCGGTGCCCTACTCTTTTGAGCCACAGGTGCTGCCCTCCCACTGAATATTTTTGATAGGCTTGTCGACGATCAAATGATGATAAATAACTGGGTTCAAATCTTGATTCTCTATTCTGTTCCATAAATCTATCACTCTGTTTTTGTGCCAGTACCAAGCTGTTTTGATCACTATCGATTTATAGTATCGCCCGAAGTCTAGTAATGTGATACCTCCTGATTTGTTCTTATTTCTGAGTAA
Source organism: Arctocebus calabarensis (assembly GCA_963573935.1). NCBI lineage: Eukaryota > Metazoa > Chordata > Mammalia > Primates > Lorisidae > Arctocebus > Arctocebus calabarensis. Next base: position 12,511 of record CAUYON010048953.1, read on the forward strand.
TGTATTTGCTATTCAAGGTTTTCTCTGATTCTATATAAAATGAAGTACTACTTTTTTCCAAGCTCTTTAAAGTATGACAATGGTGCTTTAATAGAGATTGCATTAAATCCATAGATTGCTTTGGGTAGTATGGACATTTTAATAATGTTGATTCTTCCCAGCCATGAGCATGGTATGTTTTTCCATTTGTTAACATCTTCAGCTATTTCTTTTCTCAGAGTTTCATAGTTCTCTTTATAGAGATCTTTCACATCCTTTGTTAGGTAAATTCCCAGATATTTCATTTTCTTTGGTACCATTGTAAAAGGAATAGAGTCCTTGACTG
>CAUYON010048954.1:0-22542 GCA_963573935.1 Arctocebus calabarensis
CTTTTTTTTTTTTTTTGTGGAGACAGAGTCTCACTTGATCGCCCTTGGTAGAGTGCCGTGGCGTCCCACTGCTCACAGCAACCTCCAACTTCCTGGGCTTAGGTGATTCTCTTGCCTCAGCCTCCCGAGTAGCTGGGACTACAGGCGCCCGCCACAACGCCCGGCTATTTTTCTGTTTTGCAGTTCCACCGAGGCTGGATTTGAACCCGCCACCTTCGGCACATGGGACCGGCGCCCTACTCGCTGAGCCACAGGCGCCGCCCAGAAAAAAAACTTTTTTTAAAGAACAGTTAGATTGCTTGATGTTGCTCTGATAGAAAAGGGTTTGGAGAGGCTTTGGGAAGCTGTGGGATAAATTAGCAAATAATCACAAAAAAAGTAAATAGAAAGAAGGCAATCATTAACTACAGATAATAAAACAAAAGTTAAGAAAGGAAACATAATAATAGTATCCTACAATGTTCAGCTGTGAATAATGTTTGTCCAGGCGTAGTAATGTAAACAGAGAACGTCAACCTGGACAGAGCTGCAATCTAATTGCAAGGGGAAGAAGGGAGAGAGGAAGCAGAGGAACAAGGATTGTAGTATAAGAGAATTATCCTCATCTACCATAATAGGAAGTCAGTAGATAGCATCTCAAGTTGGTAAAGTAAAAGATAAAGTATATCCATGTTGTTCAGAAACATGAGATGGATAAACCCAGGAAACCAGTTGTTGAAAGTGGCAGCCTCTTGGGAGGGGAGAAGGTGGAGTGGGGAGAGTCAGGTTAGAAAATTATATTTTTGAGAAGTTTTTTAGTTCACTTTGATGTTTGAAACTTTGTGCACTGATAAAACAAAGATTTAATTTGAAAAATCAATTAATTTCTCCGAGCTAGAGGTCCTGCACTGGTTCTGTGTGCTGTGGTGCCTTTTCTGGCTGCCTGGCTCAATGGTAAGGCTCAAAGAACAATAACAATCCCATCCCCCCCATAAAGATCAGCCCCCTATTTTTATAGAGATGTATATTTCTTAAATTGTGTTATTACTTCAAAGAACTATGCCCTATATCAAATATCTAGGAAAATAAAGAAAATGATTCACAGGCAAGAAAACAAAGCAGAAAACAACTGAAAGCAAGTTAGACTCCTTCCTAAACTTCAACCAGTAAAATTTACCATGCTTCTAAATTCCCTTTTGACTGCTTAGGAAATCTTTATATTCCATCCCTCAACCTGTGTTTCCTGATCTGGCCCTTGGCTGGTTGATGGCCTCCCAGCTCTTCAGGACCTGCTCTGCGGGGGTCCTTGAGAGGCCCAGACTCCTTCTGCCTTTAGCTGGTTTTCAGTTCTTTCTGTTACTTTTTAAAATATAGTGAACTTTCATGGCATTTTAATTTAATTTAATTTTTTTTCTTTTCTTTTTTTTTAAGACAGAGTCTCACTATGTCGCCCTTGGTAGAGTGCCGTAGCGTCACAACTCACAGCAACCTCAAACTCTTGGGCTTAAGCAATTCTCTTGCCTCAGCTTCCCAAGTAGCTGGGACTACAGGCTCCTGCCACAACTCCCAGCTATTTTTTGGGTGCGGTTGTCATTGTTGTTTAGCAGGCTCGGGCCGGGCTCGAACCCACCAGCCTTGGTATATGTGGCTGGCACCCTACTCACTGAGGTATGGGCACCGAGCTGGCATTTTAATTTTAATTGTATTTATTTATTTTCTTTTAGAGATGGGGTCTTTCTATGTTGCCTAAGTTGAAGTGCAGGGGCGTGATCATAGCTCCCTGCAGCCTTAAATACTTGAGCTCCAGTGATCCTCCCAAGTAGTTCGGACTACAGGCATGGCATACTGTGCCCAGTAATTTTGTCCACTTCTTTTTTAACAGGCTTATCTTCCCTTTGAGGGAAGAGCCACTCTGGGGCTGGCACAGAATATACCCTCAAATTATTAGTTGAATGAATGAACTTTCCTACCCTCAGAACAATTCTTAAACTATTGCCAGAGCTGAAAGGACCCTAGGTTACCTAGTCCAATGACCTTATTTTACAGAAACCCAGGTAGGAGCCAACATGGTGTAGCTCATTTGGTGAGTTAGATGCTGAGGTAGGTGTGTGTATTAGTTTCCTGTGGCTGCTATAACAGAGTAATACAAACTCGGTGGCTTTAAACAACCCAACTCCAAATCGTGTGGGCACTGCCACGCTTCCTCCAAAAATTCTAGGAGAAGCTCCCTCTTTGTCTTTTCTAGCTTCTGGTAGCTTTGGGAGTTACTTGGACTATGACAGCCTTACTCCAATCTCTGCCTCCGTCTTCTATGGCTGTCCTCCCTCTGGGTCCAAGTGTCTTTGTGACTTTACGGGAGTTCTTGCCTCTTTATCTTCACATCTTCTTTTTACAAAGATACCATTCATGCCTATGCTACTTGGTATGACTTCATGTTAACTAACTTCACCTCTGATGACCTTATTGGCAAATAACAGTGTGGGAAACAGATATTCTGTCCTTAGCTGGCAGGTTTCCCATGAGGTTGCATGGCTGCCCCTCTCCCCAAGTTGGGTGGCCTCACTCCCAGCTTGGTGAGGATGCTCTTCCATCTTGCTGATAGGAATGCTTTCATATTACTGCTCATAGGTGAGTTTGCACTTTAAAAGGGGCCCTTGAAAATCAGAGAGAGATTCCTTTAAGAACTAAATAAATGGAATAAATGATAAACGAGAGGCAGAATTTCGAACTTGGTGAAAGACAATGGAGGAGATACCTGGGAAAGTGTCCCTCCTTGGACCCCTCCATCACCCTTCCTGAGTTCCCACCTTCTGCTCATGAGCGTAGACACGATGGGATAGAAATGCTCATCCTGCCTCTGAGAAGACAGTGTTCGGGCAACTCTTCTCTTCTGCTTCCTACATCTCAGCATCTTCTGCAACTCAGGGGCTCCTAACTATGGCTGGGAGGTTGTGAAAGTAGGCAGAAGAGAATTCTGTAGCTTCAGGACCAGGCCTCCCCTGCTGTGTCCAGTGATATGTTCCCCACCCCTTCCAGTGCCACGACCCCAACCAGGCCCTCAATATCATGGAAACAGGAGCCCAGGGTCACAGGTCTCTTTCTCTTGTAGAATAACAAGGATGATGGTCTCACCTTTTTAGGATGACACAATCTTTTGAGTTGAAACATGCTGTTGCTGCTTTTTTCAACCGAGACCACAAGCCTCTGCGGATAAGAACAGGCTGTCAGGTCATACTGGCCCTGTGGTGTTTATTTTTAAAGCCAGGAGAATAAATCTGATTCATGCCTCTAATGATTCAGCCTTCCCCATAATTGTGAGGGAGGAGAAGTTTGTCTTGTGGCCTCCACTTCCCCCTCCTGGCTACCCTTCTCTCCTCAGTTGTCGTAAGTTGCCCCAGTCTAAAAACAATGGCCCACACCTTTGGGTTAACTGGCATCATCCCTTCCAGGAGTCTTCACACTGTTTAAGAGCAGAGCAGTGAGAGGAACACTGAAGGACCAAGCCTTTGGTGTGAAGAAAAGGGCAGTTTCGGGACAGAGGAGGGAAGTGGTGGAGGGCTCCCAGTCAGCTCGCCGCTAGCTCTGCTCAGAGCTGATGTGGACACTGCGCCTCCTTGCCAGGAGCTGCGTCTGTCACCTGGAGGAGGGTCTAGAGGTGGAGGCCCTGGGACTGGTAAGGGGAAGGCAAGTTGAGGTCCCAGTGGGCTGGCCACAGGGGTCAGACCTGGAGAAACCATCATGTGCTGCTACCAAAATAAACTTCAAAGGCAGTGATAAGACAAAAATGCTGGGTAATGACACACTAGAGCATCCTTTCATCTATGCATCTGGAATCTCTTGAAGGCACTAATTACACCTTCCTCCCTTGGATGGAGGAGGAACTGTGTGTTGTCACCATGGCAGGACATCTCAACCCCCTAGGAAAAAGCCCTAGACTGGAGCCAGGACTTCTACAGGGTTCCAGCCCCAGCCCTGCCAATATAGCAATTCTTAGGCAAATTCCTTAACCCAAGTCTTGGTTTTATTAATATTACTTTATGTTAAAAATGGAAGAAATAACAAAACATAGTAACCATTATGAAGCATTTGGAGCCAGGTGTGGTGGGAGAACTGCACCTGCCTTATCTTGGGAGGCCTGCCCGGTACCTCAAGAGGTCCAGTGCCACCAAGGAGCCTCTTTTGCAGACCAGAAAGCCAAATCCTCGAGGTAATGAGTGACTATACCAGTGAGAAGAACTGCGGGTAGATAAATACAAGTCTGCTGACTGCGAAGCCGGGGCTGATAGGCTGATAAGAAAATCTAGTGAGACAGAGTACGTGCAAGTTCTTCAGAAAGTTCCACCTTCCACAGAAGCAAAAGAGAGAGGAGGTTCCAGAGTCTGGTCCCAGGGGGACACCCTGCCTTTCTCACCAGGTCTTGGGCGGTGGCATCTCAGGGCCAACCTCCCTGCTGGTGGTGCTTATGCCAGATTTACTCACATTTCTAGTGACATGATTCTGTGGGAGGAACAGTATAGAAAGTCCTAGATTAAAATGTTATCTCATTCCACTCATGCCCATTGCTTCTTAAATCCTTCATCTAAGGAAGCCAACTCATTCTAGCCTTACTTGGTTCTGGGAAAGCAATCATCAAAGAGTGAACAAGAAAATTTTAAAATATCACTTTGCTCTGTGTTGCTTTCTACTCCTTCCCCAGGGCTTGAGGAATGTTATTTGATGGTGGGAAGAAAATTGGGGGTTGGGGTGGGATGGGAAGTGTCTTTTCTCCTTTTGCTACTGAAACGAAAATTGATTGTGTAACTAATGATGAGGCACTTTGAGTGTCACCTAGCTTCTGCAGCACCATGGCCTTGACTCTGGCAGTGCCAGCCAGCAGAGCGCTCTCCCAGGCCACAGCGCCCCCTGCGCCAGGAAGGGAAGGCAGGCTTGACCTGGAGACCGCCCCTCCGTGGGACCTAGCATGCACGCAAGGACCAGAGGAAGAACAGGCGAGGCGGGCACAGCTATTTCCGAGTCCAGCAGTTGAAGCTGGAGGTGCATTTAGGGTCGGATCCAAAGGCATCCTTGCAAGTCTTGTTGAACAAGTGATGCGCCAGGCCGCCCTCGAACGACTAGCAGCTAAGATACCAAGCGCCCGGGTCGAGTCGCGAGAGAGCGCGCGCCCCCTGGAGGCCACGAGACTGGACAGCGAGCGCGGGGTGGCGGGGAGCTGGGCCGCTTCCCCAAACCTGCGCGGCCGGCGGGCCTCAGCTAGTTCCCTGAGGACAGAGACACACGTGTTATTTTTACCGTTTCCTTCAACTTTCTGCCAAAGAAGCCGCTGTTTGTTGAATATACTATGTAACTAGCATTTAAGATATGAAGCAAAATTTCCTCGAAAGTAAGTCATTGTTTTGTGATTGCTGTGCAGGATAGATGAAATCAAACACTCATTCTGGGATCTTAAAATCCTTTCTTTTTTATTGTTGCTGTTGTTTCTTCATTTAAGGGTTCATTTGGTGGTAATAAGAATAATAGCTAACACAGAGCACGTATTCCACATCCTGCTTCGTTCTAGGAACTTAAAACAGACCAACTTGTTTAATGTTCACAAAACCCACTGAGATGGGCGGAATTATTATCTCTGTTTTGCAGGTGAGGGCATTAGACAGCCATACAGCAAATCGTAGGAGAGCTGGGTCTTGAACCAAGCAGCCTACAGAGCCCCCTATCAGCCACTTACCTGCTCTCACACCATTTAGCATGCCCAGGACAGCCAGGCATCTGGCTGCCCTGCACCCCCAAATCCGGAAAGGTTCTCTTCCTAGGAGCACACAGGCAAGGCTTTGTGCACGTGTGGGTTTTTCTGGAGACGGTCTTTAGCTCTTGGCACCTTCTTGATGCCAACAGGTGAAGAACCTACAGCCGTCAGCAACTTCATTTCTATGTCTCCGTTTCCTTATCTGCAGAATGGAGGGACTATGTGATCCCAATGACTTCCTTCAGCGACTTCCTTCAGTGCTAACATTCCATAGCAGCGATTTTCAACCCGTTTGCAGAGGCACCCTGGTGTGCCATGAGAGGATCTTAGGTGTGAAAGATCATTAATTAAATTAGATTATTAAATTATTTTTGAAAGCAGTTCAAAGCACAGTAAGTATATATTTTTTAACTTTCTTTTTGATCAACAGGATTTAAGTATGCTGTGGAAGTTTAACTATAGGTTCAAGTGTGTTGTGAGATTTTAAAAAAAGGTTGAAAAATACTGTTTTATAGCTTTGAGTGAGTTTGATAAATATCTGAGCCCCTAAGCCTGCATGAGGCATGACCTGCCTGCACCCCCAGGGAGCTTGCTTTCCTCAACAGGAAAACAGCCACTAGGTCCAGTCTCCCTCAAGGACAGCTGGGGGTTGGGAGAAGAAACAGCACTATGATGTTGGAACAGCACCCTGGGGTAAGGGACAGCTCTGCCCCTCTAGGGTAATGGTGGTCATGAAGCCTGCAAGTGGTAGAGACTGTGTCCCAGGCTACTGTGAGCTGGGCTTTGGACTCAATCACTCCCCAGATACTAAGACAATTTTAGATACATATAGGAAAGGCTTCAAGAGGGAAATGCTGGCCATTCTACCAATATGGTCATGAGGAGCCTGAATAATCAGTGGGAAGAAAATAGGAGACTCGATCTCATCTGTACCCTCAAGCTGGGTTGTGTGTTATGGGTGATATTTATAGACAATACAGCAAGGCTAAAGGCCTAGGGCTAGAGGCCTGGTCAGCAAATGCTACTACTGCCTATAGTGGCAGTGAAGGGGATTGTCACATAGAGGCTGGGGCGGGAGCTGTAGTGTTTGAGAGATGGCTGCCAGATAAGATGAAAGTGCCTCCCGAATGTCATCAGGAAGTACCACTCAAAAATGCAATCTGTGGAAAATAAATTGTAATCCTGAGCCTGATCACCCCTGGGTAATCTGATAAAGTTAGCTTTCTTGTCCTACTAGGGAGACAGCCTGAATGGTCATGACCTAACCAACTGGCCAGGTGAGAGGTTAAGGACTGAAAATGAGAGGTTATTCCAAGACATGAAGGAAAGGAAGTGGAGTCCAGGTTTGTGTGGGCAACATGGCCTTTATTCACTCAGGTGTGAGGGGGCTGAGTGCGAAAAAGAAGTCAGCATGTGTGTTCAGGTGAGGTAGAAATGTAAGAGTGGGGGGGATTAATTCTTCCTGGGTAGGTCCCTATATTCAGTCCTATCATCAGAACTGTTTCCTGCCTGTATTTATCATGTCAGTACCCAAGAATGGGTGAGAGAGCATTGACATGGCTCGCCCTTAAGAGGTTAATTCTGTGGGAAGGTTCTAGAGTCACTACATTTTAGTGTCACTGTAAGGAAACTCCTACAGTATTTAGACCCCAGTGAAGGCAAAAAGAGGCTTTGTTTCTTTCAGCCCTCATTAACCTGGCAAATCAACCAGTTGTCTTACCCCAGATTTGGTCAAGTGTTTGTCTTCCCTTGTTAATAACAAAACATTTCCCACCCAAGCCTATGTTCAGGTTTTATTTTTTATTATTTCTTTTTTTTTTTTTGTAGAGACAGAGTCTTACTTTATCACCCTTGGTAGAGTGCCGTGGCCTCACACAGCTCACAGCAACCTCCAGCTCTTGGGCTTAGCTGGTTTTCTTGCCTTAGCCTCCTGAGTAGCTGGGACTACAGGTGCCCGCCACAATGCCCGACTATTGTTTTTATTGTTGCAGTTTGGCAGGGACTGCGTTTGAACCCACCACCCTCGGTATATGGGGCCAGTGCCTTACCGACTGAGCCACAGGAGCCGCCCCAGTGTTTATTTATTAATGAATGGAAATGAGGATATTGCACTAAGTTCTCAGGAACTTCCATTACTTCCAGAGGGTAACTAACCATGGCTAGCTGGCCTCTCCTGGGGACTTCAGGCAGCAATGTTGACCTTAGACCCTCAACAACAGAGGCCCTGGGTCCTGTGCTTTAGAAAGCCCTCTCTGACCCATTGTTTAGCTATACCTTCAATGAGGGTGGAGTCAGCAGGGTCTAGGTGACATACATGCCTGGTGCTACTCTAGGCTTTGTCTACCCAGGACCCCGAATTCCCTACCTAAACAGCCCCTAGCCCACTGCCAATGTCTGCACAGATTCTTTCTGGAATTTATTTTCCAGAAGACTTATAGGGGGCCAGCTACCAAAGGGTAGCTGTTTGCATGGAAGGAATGGGCAAAACCTGAACATGTGGACTGAATGTCCACCTAGGTGTACATAAGTCCACTTGAAGCATGGCAAGGCCCAGCTTTGGAAAGAGAAAGGTAAGGACTTAGCAACTGGAGATCAGCTCTCCCCACACTTCTAAATTTCAACCTGGCCTTCTAGCTCATTATGAATGTATTTTTGTAGAGGCAGGAGAATAGAGTATACAGTAGGACCTCCATAGCTGACCACCTTCCTACATTGACCACCTCCTTAAGTTGACCTAATTTTCATAGACTGGACATGAGCCACATGTATGTATCAGTACAGTAGGCCTGCTTCCTTATGTTGACCACCTTCGTATGTTGACCAGTTTGTTATAGTCCCTTGGATAGTCAACTTATAGAGGGTCTACTGTATTTAACTTAAAATGTTTAGCTTAATTTAAAACTTTTCAGTGTTTAGATATACTGTATGTAAGCCTCTAATTATGCTCTAGCTCAGTACCTCCAAAGACTCAGATAGTTAATGTTGGTCAGAAATGACCTTTGGTCCAGGCTGAGATTGTACCAGGCAAAGACCCACTTTTAGGAAGGAAGGACTCCTATTGCTCACTCTGATGTCAGGATATTTTGAGCAGATAAAAGATTGTAAACTGAGATCATGAATTTTAAGTTTATGATGTGAGTGTGACTGTGTGGGATGTGTGTGTTTCTGCCGATGTGTATATGGATGTGTGTGGTTATGTGTCTGTGTATGTGTGTGTTTTTGTGGATATGTATACATTGATTTTAAGAATAGTGGGAGCCAAACTTTAGAGGTCTGAAGCAATGAATACTTTGTCCCCCACTGAATAATTGAAAATTAAAATAATGTTAAATCATCAAAAACTTGTCCCCCAATTCTGAATTTTTATACTGATTATTTCCTCATTTTACAGAAGAGGAAACTATAGCTTAGAGATGTTCAATGACTTACCCAAGGGCACAGAGCTCAGCAGCCCCAGAGTGGGATTCGTTTCACATCATGTGGCTCTGGAGCCCCGGACCACTGCCCGCTATTCTGTATGCTCTCTTGATTTGGAGGACAGCCCCAGGTGAGCTGGGGCCATTGTGTTGGCTGCCTAAAAGATGGGGCTCAGGAAGCTGGGCTGAGAGTACTAGACATTAGATAAGTGTTAAGAGCAGCTCAGACATATAATCAAATAGGTTCCAAGGCTTGGGAGGAGTAAGAGGGTCTCTAACTCACCCCTAATCCCTCTGCTGGTGACAAAAAAGAGACCAAAGTTCACGACAGCACTGCTGAGGGCTGCCGCCCATAAGGAAGGAGTCCTGCTAGTTCTGCAAAGTGGAAGCAAAGAAAGGAAACAACGCCTCCTGGTGGTCATCGTTTGATAGTAGCAGTAGGAAGTTGATTGGGCATAGTTGTGTAGTTGTGTGTGTGTGTGTGTGTGTGTGTGTGTGCGTGCGTGCATGCGCGCGCCTGTACTTTCCTACAGGGGAAGCCTGAGACAGAAGGATTACTTAACCCCAGGAGTTCAAGGCTGCCATGAGCTGTGATAGTGCCACTACACTCCAACCTGGGTGACAGAGTGAGACCTTGTCTCAAAAAAAAAGAAAGAAAGAAAGAAAAACAAGAAGGAATGTGCATTCTGCTTAAAAAGGCTATAAATGTGTCTATTGAATCAAGATTTGTTGTTACATTCTTCAACTCCTCTGTGTTCATTTACATACAGTAGGACCTCTGTAAGTTGACCACCCAAGGGACTATAACTGGTCAACATCTGGAGGTGGTTAACATGTAGAACTAGGCTTGCTGTACTGATATGTACATGTGGTGCATGTCCAGTCTGTGAAAATTAGGTCAACTTAAGGAGGAGGTCAATGTAGGGAGGTGGTCAACTATGGAGGTTCAACTGTATATATATTTCTTGTCTAGTTGATTGTGAGGGCATGTTAAAATCCCTCACCGGTAATTGTAGTTTTTCTGTTTTTCTTCATACCCTGCTATGGTTTGAATGTCTTCTCCAAACTAATGTTGAAATTTAATTCCCATTGTAACAGTATTAAGAGGGTGGGACATTTAAGAAGTAATTAGGCCATGAAGCCTCCTCTCACATGAATGGATTAATGTGATTATCACAGGGAAGTTTTACTATAAAAGGCTGAGTGCAGTCCCTTTTTCTCTCTCTTACCTTCTTTTGACCTTTCTCCGTGGGATGATGCAGCAAGAAGGTCCCTCAGCAGGTGCTGGTGCCTTGATCATGGACTTCTCAGCTCCCAGACATGTGAGAAATGAATGCCTGTTATAAATTATCCAGTCTCAGGTATTCTGTTACACCAGCAAAATAAGAAGACATCCCCCCAGACGTATGCTTTTACATATTTCAATATACATTACTGTGTTACAGTGTACAATGTTACTCCACACAAAAAAGTAACAGGTGGCGCCTGTGGCTCAAAGGAGTATGGTGCCGGCCCCATATACCAGAGGTGGCGGGTTCAAACCCAGCCTCAGCCAAAAACTGCAAAAGAAAAAACAAACAAAAAAAACGTATAACAGCTTAGATTGTGCAGGGCAGAGAGGCATATCAAAATCTCTCAGCTGTTCTAATAGGTGTGCAGTGGTATCCCATGTGCCTTTCATTTGCATTTGATAATATTTTCACATTTATAATGAGAACATGTACATTTAGTCCTACTTCTGTTTGGTTTTATGCTTTCCTTTTTTAATTCTCCCTTGCCTTGCTTTTTCCTTTTCTCCCCCGACCTTTGCTAAGTAGATTAATTTTGAGAACATCATGGAATTATAGTTTATAAGCAATAAATGGCACCTCTTTCTATATATAAAATGTGTATTTTATGACAATTTCTTGTATATGAATACACCCACAAAACTACCTCACAGTCAAGAAAAATGAACATCTCTATCATCTTCAAAAACTTCCTGTGTCCCTTGGCAATCTCTTCACCCCACCTGCATGACACCCATTCTTGTTACTACTGATGTTATTTTGTGTCACTCTAGATTAGTTTGCATTTCCTGGAATTTTATATCAATAGAATCATATAGTACATGCTCTTCTTTGGCTTATTTCATTGAGCATTATCATCTTGAAAGTCATCTATGTTGTAACATGCATTAGCTGTTATTGCAGAATGTTATCCCAGTGCATGGGCATACCACATTTTGGGTATCCATTCACCAGTTGATGGGCATTTGTGTTGTTTCAAGTTTAACTATTACACATAAAATTGCTATGAACATTTGTGTACAAGTCATTTTATGGACATATGCTTTCCTTTCTTTAGGGTAAATATCTATAAGTTAGAATGGCTGGATCATATAGTAGATATTTGTTTAATTTTTAACAAACTGCCAAACTGTTTACCGAAGTTGTACCATCTATATTACCATTGGCAGTGTATGAGAATTCCAATTTTCCTACATCCTCAAGAATATTTGGTATAGTCTTTGCTCTTAATTTTAGCTATTCCAATAGGGACGTAGTGATACCACATGTGGTTTTCATTTGTATTTGATAATCTTTTCATGTGCTTATTTACTATTTATATATATTCTTGGTGAAGTGTCTGTTAAAACCTTTTGCCATTTTTAACTGGATTTTTTATTTTCATATACTGAGTTTCCAGAGTTCATTATACATTCTAGATATAATTCCTTTATCAGATATATGCTTTGCGAATATTTTCTCATGGTCTGAATATTCAGTGCAAAATATCAATTGTGGCGCTCTCTCTGTCTCTCTCGCTTCCTCTCTCTACCTCCTCTCCTTTCCTCCCCTGTTTCTCTCTCTCTTCTCTCCTCCTTAATGCTCCTCTGCAGCATCCCCCGCCAATAAAGACCTTTTGTACAAAAAAATATATATATATCAATTGTGCTAAGGATAAGAAGCTTTACTATAACTTTTTGTTTTATACTTTTATTGGTCATTTTAGGATTTATAAAATTTTTAACTTACCACATTCCACCTTAACCTACAAGTGATATTGCTTCATGTTTAGAAGAAGAACCTTACAAAGTATAATTCTATTTCTTTTCTCCCAATCTTTGTTCTGTGTTGTGATACATTTTTTTCCATGTTATAAACACCATATGCCACATGTTACTTTTGTTTGTGTAAAAGATACTTATCATTTAAAAAAAAGTAAATAATAACCAGAAGAATCTTATATCTTTACCCCTGCAGTTACCATTTCTGGTGTTTTTCCTTTGTGTAGATTTATATTTACATTGGATATTTTCCTTTTATATGAAGAACTTTAACATTTCTTTTTTTTTGAGACTGAGCCTCAAGCTGTCACCCTGGATAGAGTGCTGTGACATCACAGCTCACAGCAACCTCTAATTCCTGGGCTCAAGCGAGTCTCTCGCCTCCGCCTCCCAAGTAGCTGGGACCACAGGCGCCCGCCACAACACCCGGCCATTTTTCTTTTTTTGGTTGCAGCCGTCATTGTTTGGCGGGCCTGGGCTGGATTTGAACCCACCAGCTCGGGTGTACGTGGCTGGCGCCTTAGCCCGCTGAGCCACAGGCGCCGAGCCAGAACTTTAACATTTCTTAAAGTGTGCTTCTCCTGGTCATGAATTCTTTCAACTTTTATAAATCTGAAAAAAGTATTTATTTCATCTACTTTTTGTTGTTGTTGTTGTTGGTTTGCTTTAAAGACAAAGTCTCATTATGTAGCCCTCAGTAGAGTGCTGTGGCATCACAGCTCACAGCAACCTCCAACTCTTGGGCTTAAGCAATTCTCTGACCTCAGCAGGCACCCACCACAACACCCAGCTGTTTTTTGTTGTTGTTGTCATTTGTTGTTTAGCAGGCCAGGGCCAGGATTGAACCTGTGAGCCCCAGTGCCCTAAACACTGAACTACAGGAGCCAAGCTCATCTTCATTTTTGAAAGAGATTTTCACTGTGTGTAGAATTTTAAGTTGACAGTTGCACTTGCATTGTTTCTATTATCTTCTGTTGTTATCTTCTTCTTTGTTCCTCTGCACATACTATTTGTTGTTGTTTTTCTGGCTGCTTTTAACATATTCTCATTATCAGGGGTTTTGAGCAATTTGTTAATGAGTTACTTTGGTGTCATTGTCTTCGTGTTTCTTGTGCTTTGGGTTGATTGAGCTTCCTGGACTTACAGTTTTCATTAAATATGAGAAAATATTGGCCATTATTTCTTCAAGTATTTTTTCTTCCTCACTTCCTCTTCTTTAGGAATTCACAGTATATATATGTTCTGTTATTCAAGTTATCCAAGAGCTCACTGACATTCTGTTCATCTGTTAAAATTGTCTGTCTGTGTTTCATTTTGGATAGGTTTTATTGCTATCTCTTCAAGTTCACTAATTTTTTCTTCTGCAATATCTAATCTGTTGTTATATTCCTGGTCTGTGATCTTTCATCTCACATATTATAGTTTTCATCTCTAGAAGTTTGCTTTGTGTCTTTTTTGTATCTTCCATTTCTCTGTTGGACTTTTTGAACATAAGGAATGTAGTAGCTATAGTAATGTTTTTGCTAAATCCAACTTCCACTAATAAATCAGTTTTAGGACAGTTTTGGTTGATTGATTTTTTTTCTCTCTTCATTATTAGTCATAGTCTCCTGCCTCTTTGCATGTTTAGTAATCTTTTATTAGCTGGTAGACATTGTGAATTTTCCTTGTTGAGTGTTAGATATTTTTACATTCTTAAAAACAATTTGAACCTTAGTTCTGGCATGCAGTTACTTAGAAACAGTTTCATCGTTTCAGGTCTTGTGTTTAAGATTTGCTAGCATTTATTTTAGAACTAATTGACCCTCACTGCTGAAGCAAGATAGACTACTCTTCTGTGTACTTAACCAATGTCCCATGAATCATGAAGTTTTCAGTCTGCCTGGTATAAACAGGCACTAATCCTGATTCTGTGTCAGTACTGGTGCTGTTACTTCTAATTCTCTTGGGCAATTTTTTCTTGGTTTTAGGTAGTTTTCTCGCATATATGTCTTATTGGTGCTGATTCAGCTGAATACTCAAGGGTGACCATCTGCATACCTCCAGAACTTTATCTATGTGTAGTCTCTCCAGTACTCTATCCTGGAAAACTCAAGATACCTTGGTTTCCCAGGACTCGCAGTTCCATGCTCTTAATTAAGAGAGTTTGCCAGGCTCTGCTGGGTTCACCCTCCTGCTTTCTGCTTTCATAGCCTAGAAATTGTTAAGGAAATAGTCTGATTCAGTCATAGAGTTTCTTTGGAAACTCTTCTAGAATCACTGTCTTTTATTGCTGGACATATCTTTAAGATCATTGTTTCATGTATTTTATCTACTTTTTGGTTATTTGGGGAAGGATGGTAAATTTGGTCTCTGTTATTGCATCTTAGCTGAATTCCTATTGTTATGTTTTTCTTTAATGATTTGGAAGCTATAAGCCTTTTAATGAAGGTTATCTTTACATTTTTATTATATAAGTCATCTCTAAGTTTATAACCATTATGGACTGAATGTTTCTGTCTACCCACTCAAATTCATATGTTGAAATCCTAACCCCCAATGTGTTGACATTAGGAAGTGGGACCTTTGGGAGGATTAGATCATGAGGGTGGAACCCTCACAATAAATATTGTTAGTGCCCTCATAAAAGATAGCAAGAACACTCTTGCTATCTTTCCACTACATGGGGATTCAAGAAGTTGGCAGTCTACAATCTTGAAGAAGTTCCTCACCAGAACCTGACCATGATGGCATCCTGATATTGGACTTCTAGTCTCCAGAACTGTGAAAAATAAATGTTGTTTAAGCCACCCAGTCTATGGTAATTTGTTATAGCAACTAGTACTGCAAATAAAGCAATTTTATATATCAATATAATTAAACCAGTATTTTACAATTTTAGAAATGAAATAATCTGTTAAGTCCCTTTTGCCAATAATGAGAATTTTAGCATATTTTACCTCCCTGATGCTCCAAGTTATTACTTATAAACATATATATATTCCAATAACTATATTTTTAAACAATCTAATTGTTAAATTAACAATGAAAAATTAGTAATAAATTTATTTCGTTTCATTGCTTAGTACCTTTAGTCTCATATCCTTTTCAATCTTGAGTCATTTACTTGTATTAATTTTCCAACCAACTACATACGTGACAGGCTAATTTTTTTTCAAGTGGTAGACTTGGGATCCTTACATGGCTAATTTATATTTATGTGCTCATTCATGATCAACAATATATTTATGTGCTCATTTATGACAACAATATTTCTTGTCTGCTATTGATTGTTGCTGTCTTATTTTTAAATACGGTAGTGTTCTTACCATTAAGAAAATGTTTTCTTCCTACGGTGCATCTTAGAAGGGTACAGGTGAACCTTACTAAATGCAGAATACAAATATCTTCGTACAATAACTAAGAAAATGCCATGAAGGCTATGTTAATCAGTTTAATGAAAATAGTTCAGATTGTATATGAAACCAGCACATTATACCCTTTGATTGCACTAATGTACACAGCTATGATTTAATAATAAAAACAATTAAAAAAATGTTTTCTTGACTTAAATAGCTTCCTTTTTCTAATAAATGATATATTAATATAAATTTTCTTAACTTTTCTCTTGCTTCTTGCAATAACTCATTGTCACTGAGAACACTGTGTTCTAATTTCTGTGATCAGTCTTCTTTTAAATTACCAAATTATCATATTATTTTTCTACCTGTTTACTTTTTTTTTTTTGCAATACAAAAAATTTATTTCAGTGTGGCACCCGTAAGCTCAGTGGGTGGGGCGCCAGCCACATACACACAGGCTGGTGGGTTCGAACCAAGCCCGGGCCAGCTAGACAAAAATGTCAACTGTAACAACAACAACAACAACAAAACATGGCTGGGTGTTGTGGCAGGTGCCTATAAGTCCCAGCTACTTGGGAGGCTGAGGCAGGAGAATTGCTTGAGCCCAAGAGTTTGAGGTTGCTGTGAGGTGTGATGCCATGGTGCTCTCCGGAGGCCTACATAGTAAGACTCTGTACTCTCATGGCAAGTGGCCTCTCCATGTTTACTTTTGACAGAGTAAGATTTCTAACCAGATTAGAGTTGGTTCCCATCAGAGATGTGTGGCCTTCTGTGCAAAAGCCCAAATGAAAAGGAAATATTTCTATTTATTATGGTTACATTTTGCCAGATTAGAGATCTAGTTATCTTGCATGGCAGTGATGGAATTCCCAATAATTTGGCTGAAAGTTTCCTTTTTCATATTTTTTCAGGTAGCCAGGATTAGCTGGGGCCACGGCACCGTTCTCTAGCCCTGTCTGGACGCTGGTGCTAAAACATCCCTTATAGCCCCCCATTCCTTACTACTTAGATCTTGCTAACAGGGTCCTGGCAATATGAACTCCAGAACTTTGCTCACTGTTCTTGAGACCAGGGGTGGCTCCCCATATTTTCCCAGGTTCCCAGACTATCTCTCTGCCATCCTTGTCACTGTCTCTGAGTGTAAACTCCCTCCCCTAGGAGTCCTTTCTGCTTCCTTTCCAGGCAGACTCCCCTTTCACATGCAGCGAATTGTGTGTTAGTTGGCCCTAGAGTCAGTCTCTTCTCTCCTGCACTGCAGTAGTCCTCCCTTATCCATAGTTTCACTTCCTGTGGTTTGACTTACCTGTGGCAAACTGGAGTCTGAAAATATTGTGTGGAAAATTGCAGAAATAATTCAAAGTCTTAAATTGTGTGTTGTTCTGAGTAGCACGTTGAAATCTCTTGCCATCCCCTTGATCCAGCTCCATCCTGCCTGGGACGTGAATCTTCCCTTTGTCCAGCATATCTGCACTATCTGTAAATGCTCCCTTTGTCACTTAGTGGCCATCTCCTTTATCAGGTCTGCTCGCTCAGTATTGCTGTGCTTGTGTTCAAGTAACTCCTATTGTGCTTTTATTATAGTCTATTGTTATAATTGTTTTATTATTATTATTATTATTTTTGTAGAGACAGAGTCTCACTTTATCGCCCTTGGTACAGTGCCGTGGCATCACACAGCTCACAGCAACCTCCAACTCTTGGGCTTAGGTGATTCTCTGCCTCAGCCTCCCAAGTAGCTGTGACTACAGGCGCCCGCCACAATGCCCGGCTAATTATTAGTTATTTTTAATCTCTTACTGTTCTTAATTTATCAATTTAACTTCATCACGGGTACATATGTATATTATAGGGTTCAGTATTATCTGTGGTTTCAGGCATGCTCCAGCATCTTGGAACTTACCCCAGAAGATAAAGGGGAACTAATGTACATACTCTGGAGAAATTTCTTAACACTTCTGGCAGACAGAGGGCATCCTGCTCCCAAGTTTGTATCCTTTCAGTCACCACAGTGGAAATTTAAGAGGACAAAGTTCAACTTAGCATCACCATCTTAAAGCACAGGCAGTTTTATTATACAGGGGGGGTCAGCACAGTAAATACTGTCCTTGACTTGATCAATGCACATGGCTGTGAAGAGTACAGAGAAGTCATGTTTCTCACAGGTGGTTTCCTTGGTGACTTTAGCAAAGGAGAAACTGATGGCCTTGGAGCGAGTAATGGCCCAGGTTCTTCACTGCTAGGCTTGCAGGAGCCTATCGGAGCCAATGAGATGCCTGGCTGTAAGAGGAGGAAGGTGGGCTCTGCCCTTGGACATAGGTGGCATGTGGGAAATAGATATGCCCAAAGCAGCCAGCCCAGAAGTGATGCCCAAGACTGCTTTTGTGCTCAGGGCACTGAGCAGTGAGAAGTCACCTTATTTCAGAACCTGCTTCCTCATCTGTGAAGTGGGTAGTAATAATGGAGCCAGTCTCTTAGTTTGAGAGGATTCGATGAAGAGCTGATGAGACCTTTAGACGGCAGCTGGCATGTGTGTGGGGCCGCTCCACAAGTACTGAGCATGCACAGTGGTGTCCAGTGAGCAAGACTGGGAGGGCCACATGGGCTCTTCCCTCTTGTCTCTTCCTTTCTCTCTGCCTAGTTTCTTCATTCCCTTTTCCCGCTTTGGGGTGACGTCCTCACTCTCTCCAGCCCTCTGGTTCTGGCCTGACACCCTTTCCCATTCCAGCCCTCGAATGCTGTTGCTGCTTCCTGCAGGGCTGTCCCCAGTGTATCTTTGCACCTGCCCCACCCCAATCCCAACCCACACAAATCCATCTTCCTTCATAGAACTGTTTCCAAATCCACATGGCCTTTTCCTTCTCAGAGGATTATGATATTTTATTACCTCTTTTCCCAAGTCAGAATTCAGTTACACACATATTCAGCTTTCCACATGTAAGAAATGGTCTCAAGGGCAAAAGTTTCTTGCATGGTCAATGTTTCTGTAAATTGACCCCCTCCCCCCAACCTTCCTGACTTCTGGTCTCCTGGGAGCCAGGAGCTCTGAGGAGCCGACAGAGATGGGTCACACACACCGGGAAGCCAAGCACGTTAAGATTTACTAGGGTAATATCTGCAGGTGAGATAACAGCACGTACATACAGAAATCCACAGGCAGAGATACCACCCCGGCAACACAGTCAGACACCAAAGCAGCCAAAAGGCTCAAGATGTGGCTTTGGAAAGTTCCGTGAAAATCAAAGGGCAGCTTTGGTGCTCAGAGATTCAAACAGAAAACTATACAAAACCAACCCATAAATATATATATTATATGTGTGTATATATATAAAATTGCAAAATAAAAGCCCAAGGAACTAACTAACCATCAGTCTACACATCAGAGGCTCAAAAAGTGTTAGCGTAGAGAAAGGCAAAACCATTTGTGGGGGTGATGCACAATCCAGGGGACGGCATTTCAGTAGCAGAAAAAGTATTTACATGGAACCCCGATTTGAAACCTCACAATACTAGGAAAAGCCAAACACGACAATGTATGTACAAGGGAAGACAGTAAGTAGTACTCTCGCAGGACGATTGTCGGACATAGACATTTTACTGAAACCATCGGTAGCTTTAGAGAACACTGCACTCTCTATCTAGACCGGGTTCCTGCTACTCCACACCCCAGCCAGGTGAGCTCAGGCTCTGGACTGTATGCTCTCCCCTACCTACCCCTTCCCGGGAGAGGACAAACACTGGGCCACAGTGGTTGTAGCATAGATTGCAGGAAATTTAAAGGGGGCAATCCTCAGGTATCAAATAATCATCCACAAGACAGGACCAACAGGCATAAAGTGAAGATGAAATGTGGATGTGGGGGTTCCCTGAAATACATTCCCATTTTATAAAGGGCTTTGATGTTTTTCAAATGTGACCCCTCTGTCCCAGGTCCAACCACCATCCTCCTTCTGATTTACTTTAAAAGACAGGATCTGGCCTTTGGGCTTTTAAACAAGATGGTTTGCTGGGGGAGGAGTTTAGAGTCTTTCTAACAGTTAATCTCCCACCCTGCCCCAAACTCTTACATTTTCTTTATGCATCCTAATGAGAAGGGATTTGCCACATAATAGCTCACGGATTCTGATGCTTGGGAGACCGTAATGGAGGAAAGGGGCTGAGGATCTGACTGCTAGGGAAGCTACCAGTGCTTTGTCACACTGGCCTTCTGACCCCAGCTATTCCCAAACCCTTCATCTGCGTCAACAGTGATCATCTCTCCTCCATCTGCGGGCTCCAATTTCTCCTAGTGATGACCCAGCTGTGGGAAACATCTTGAAGGCAAGCAGAGCCAAACATCAACTTGGCGACACCTAATCCTCCCAGGTATGAACCAATGCAAACCACTATTTCTGTATTTTTATGAACACTTTTAACTGGAGAGTCTTCCTAACCGTTCCTAAGAAGAGACCCCTACACTCTCAAGGGACTTGTCTATATAAAAATGATGAAAAGTGTTTTCTCCACTGAAGGACACACCGCCTTGAAATCCCCACACTGCTTCCTGGTGACTGTGGCTTCTCACTGTGAGAGACAAAAGTGTTGGGCATGCTTTGGTGGTGGAGCTCTACATGCGGTCTGTCATATCTGGCAAAAAGTGCGCCACATTCAGATAGGCAGGTGAGACAGGGTTTTGGGGAATGGTCACACCACCACATGTGCTCTTCCAGACTGCAGTGCAAGTGGAAGTGTGTAGGTGATAACCCATGAAGATATTTCATGAGCTTAAAGTCACTTTGGGCATCAAATAAATTACCCCTTTCAGAACAGATGACATGATGCCTGCTTGGGTTTTGAATTATGGTTAGCCTATCCTTTCTGTGGGAGTGGAGAGCACAAATTTATCCTTTCTCTCATTTCTTCTTGGACTATTAGAATGTTGTTGTGGTCTTAGAAAGTCCAGTCGGGCTCAAGTTATGAGAGGATGTGAGAAGACCTGTTTCCTCTATGCTCAGAGTCCACTGCAACTGTGCCAATCAACTCAAGGGGCTGCCCCACTTGTGTAAAATGACTAAGGGGCTGAGGTTCTCTTATTTGCTAAAAAGTCAAAAACTGATTATTCTTGGCTTGGAACTAGAACATGAAATTTGCACTTAAGAAAAAACATGGCCCACAGGCCTATGGTAGGCTGTGCATGTATCTGTCCCTAAACATCCATTATAGAAAAATCCAAATTCATTTTTGACTTTCAAAAGTGAATCATGCAGGGCGGCGCCTATGGCTCATCAAGTAGGGCGCCGGCCCCATATACCGAAGATGGCAGGTTCAAACCCGGCCTCAGCCAAACTGCAAAACAGAAAAATAGCCGGGCATTGTGGCGGGCACCTGTAGTCCCAGCTACTCGGGAGGCTGAGGAAGGAGAATCACCTAAGCCCAGGGGTTGGAGGTTGCTGTGAGCTGTGCTGAGGGTGATAAAGTGAGACTCCGTCTCTACAAAAAAAAAAGTGAATCATGCTGTTGGGCAAATAGTTTTTTCAAATCCACAGCAACCAAAGAAATGAACTGATTGCATTTCTCCCCACGCTGACAAGGCCAGTAGACCGCTGTTATGACAACACCAAGCAACACCTGAATGACTATCTTGCCACGTTACCATGAGCAAGTGGCAGTGTTATCCATGGAGAACGGGATTCAAGGCTCAGTCTATGTGAATCAGTGGTGCAGAGCAGGGCTTTACAGTGAGGTTCTCACTGTAAGAACTTACTGTTCCTCATCATCCAAAGCCTCCCAAGTCCTTTAAGAAGCACCTATCTGTCACAGAGGAAGAACCTCACTTTAGTTAGAAGAGAGCTGAGGGGTTGACTGCCAAAACAGGACAGTTACTTGGGTCACCTGTAAGCCAGGAGGCTCTACTGAAGCCCAGGCATGGGCTAGGGAGAGTTCTCTGAACAGCACATGGTGCAGTCTGGGGAAAGGTCACGTGGGGAGGATGGCTCTCCCTCGCCACTGCAGGGTGCTGGCCACCAGGGCATGGAGAGCCATTGGAGAGGCCTGCCTCTCTGCAGCCACCTATCCCTCTTCCCTTCCCGCCCAGCCTCCTACCTTCTGATGGGAATAAGCTCAGAAGCCTCTCCACGTTCCAGCTCAACCACAGTGCAGCAGATTCGCTCACAGGTTATCTCTTTTCTGTGGCATAGCCAAGCACCGTGGCTCAACTAGAAATAAACCTATTTCCAACCAATTCCAAACTCTAGAACACATGTCTACCCCAGTCAGATACTGGTCAACACTTTCAGCCAACTTGTATCCAGAGCCAGAGAAAATGCCCCTTCCTCTCACCCTAAAAGCGGGCAGTTTTCTTTGGACCACACGTTTCTACAGCATGTCTTTCTACAGTATTCGGGACACATCCTCAAGCCTGGAGCTGAGTGTGCGGAATCCACACATACAGTCTGCTGCAGAATGACTCAACATCTCTCCTGGCATCTCTGAACCAAGACAAAATGAAATCAGATATGTTAGCTCTGAGTATTTCCTTCTCCTTGTCAAAAACCTCTCTCAAGATGCTTTATCCATAGAATTTCATGGAAATGAATTTTGTGCTGGAAACTATTTGCTATAAAGGAAATATAGGGTAAGGCCTGCCCACGTGTCTAGTATCGACATTTCAGAGGGCTTTGATGTAGCTCCCATGTGCCCACCCCACTCCCTCCAGTCCCTTCTCCACTCAGCCAATAAAGGGATTTTCCTAAAATGCAAGTCTGATCATAACTCTACCCTGATTTAAAGCCCTCAGTGGCTCCAAAGCCCTTCCACACTGAGTCCAGGTCCTCTACCCCATCTATGGGTTTGCTTCCTCAGTGTCTGGCCCTACCTGGGAGGTGAACCTGTGCCTTACACACAATAAGCAATGCTGCATTCCAGTGGAACCCACCACAGTATTTCACACCTTCGTACATGTTCTTCTCTCATCCCAGAATGCCTTTTTGTTGTCTTAGAACATTCCTTTGTTGAAAAGCTAACAGCCACAAGTGAAAATTA
>CAUYON010048955.1:0-26601 GCA_963573935.1 Arctocebus calabarensis
TTTATATAGTGATCAAGAAAATGCCATGAAGGCTATCTGTAACAGTACAATCAAAATATTTCTGATTGTATATGAAGCACATTGTGCCCTATGATTGCACCAATGTACACAATTATGATTCAATAAAATTATTAAAAAAAAAGAATACACAATCTATTTGAACTAATAAGTAAATTTACCAGTGTCACCGGTTATAAGATCATTACTTATTAACTTCAATGGGAATTTGGAAAAGATAACTTAAAATACTATTTACAATAGTAATCAAAATAAGAAAATATCTTAGAATAAGTTGATATGTCCAAGTAGTTTATACTAAAAATTATAAAATATTTTAAGCAAAATTTAAAAATACCTAAAAATGAATATCTAAGTGTTGAGTTTGAAATTAAAACTGAAAAAAATTAAATATTCCCTTATTAATTCAATTGAAAATAACATAAGTAACATTTTAACAAGAAATGACAATACTAGATGACACACAAATAATTAAAAAGTGTGATTGTTTTATATTTTTGTAAGTATCTTTAAAATCTGGTTTAACAGAAGATGGCTAGATTTTAATATCTTTCTTGGTGGTCACCCTTACACAGAAGTACATGGAGCAATGTGTCCTCACACTGAAAAGTAGTTGAGAAAGAAAGGTTTATCTCAACAGCCTTTTTTTTCAGATAATTGTGGCAATTTCTGTTGATATTAAACCAATACACAATTAGTGGACGATTTTGAAAAGTAAGTTGCAATGTGAAATCAAAGTGTAACAATGAACTTTCTTTTGCTCCACTACATTAAAATTCATTAGTCTATCTTGCACCTTGAATTTGACTTTACTCCATACATGATTTTGTAACACTAAGCAGAGATCACTAAGAGAATTAGGTTCCTTCAGTTATATGGGTCTTCTAAGTATTGACTCTCTAATTGTATAACTTTTTGATAGCACATATGTTAATATTACCAGTAATCACATTAGAAAAGAACATAAATACTAAAAAGCTATTAAGCTCATGGTGGCCAAACATGTTTTCAGAAATTCTAATTTATGGTTAAAACCTCAAATTTTATCAATGACAACAAATACAGAAAGTCCTTTTCCTTGAAGTGAAAAGCTTAGTTTTTGTTCATTTAGAGAAAAATATCTACAAAATAGTCAAATCTGAAAAACCAGTTTGTCAAGGTGAAATTGTACTCCATGATAAGAATAGTTAGTTTAGCCTGTAACTCAATGTACAACTGCTTTTCCTTGAGACAACTATTAAACTTTAGTATGCAGCAGACATGTTTTATATGTATTTCCCATTTCATCATGCATATTACTAAAAAGGTAGGTACTTAACCATTGGAATTTGATAAAATTAACTATTTATTACTGATTTAATTAGGGCATTTTAATTGTAACTGCCACACTGCAAGTGTGGGGTGAAGAATACTACACCAATACCATGACTATTAAGACTTCATTCATTTTTTTACCCAACTTTGCTTCTGATCATTATTGGAAATGTCAACTCACTGAAAAGGGCAAAAACCCTGTTAGTATTATCACAAAAGTGGTTTTGACCTTGTGAAAGCCCCAGAGTGGTCTAAAGATCTCCAGGGGTCCATGGACCATATTCTGAGAACTGTTGTTGAAAATGCTTTTCAATTTCACACCTAGAGATTTACACAAAATAAATGAATTGAATGTTAATCAAAATACACATAAAGGAAGTTTATAATAATTTCATTTAATCATTAATAACTGGAAACAAACTAGTATTCACCAAGATTAGAAAGAATAAACAAATTGTTTTCTATCTATAGAGTGCAGTGTTACTAGGCAATTAAAAAAATGCTAAATGCAACTGAATGTTTTTGTCCAAAGTATTATTTTAACTGAGAGGATTACTACATAAAGTACCAGATTATATCCTGTCCAGTTCAATTTATGTAAAATTCAAATACAAGCAAAATTGATCTATGATGATGGAAATATGTAGTGTCCATACAGAGGTAGCATGACTGGGAAGAGACTAAAGGAAAATTACTGGGAGAAAAGAAATGTTTTGTAGTTTGTTTTGGATTCATATACATAAACACACACATTTTTCAATACTTATCAAATTGACTAGGATTTGTACATTTTGTTGTATGTTAATTGTCTCTCAATAAAACAAGAAATAGAATAAAAAAGTATTCATTCTTCAAAAAAGATAGCATATAGACTCTTGAGTTTTTTGAAAACTCAAGTTATGCCTGCTTTCTCTACTTGCTAATCCCTGAATTGGGAAAACAATGAGCAGTCCATATGCTTTTTGAATTAACAGATGCATGTAAAAACTAAAAGCATATTTCGATATAATGTAAGAAAAATAAGCATTTCCTATGTATTGGGGTATTTTTATTACCTTATAAATTTATGTTTCTATACAAATACTCATTAAAAGTTGATCTCAAATTATTTAACTGTTTCCAACTTAAAAACTTAGAAAAAATATAAAACAAGGAAAGTAGAGGTAGTAAATCAAAAAAATACAATATAGATCAATAAGGTCAAATTGGGGCTCTTTAAAAATAACAAACATTTGGCAAGATTAAGAAAAGAGAAAAAATAAAATAAAAGCTATTATTAATGAAAACAGGACATAACAACAGAAAAAATAGCTTTGAAAGCAAAAAAGAATAAAAAAAAGTACTATCAACAACTGTATGCCAACAATTTTGAAAACCTAAATGAAATGTATATAAAAATAGCACCAGAGCTGACTCAAGAAATCATTTTCTTCACAGAAAAACAATTCCAAAACAACAATAAAACAATAAGAATAGGCACAGCATATTTCACAAATAAGTACTACGTAAATTTCAAAGAACAGATCCAACTTTCGTGCACATTATTGCAATTAAGAGAAAATGAAGTACACGTCAGGATAAACCTGAAACAAAGCCCAGAAAAATGTAAGGAAGCAAAAATAGAGGTTCATTCTAATGAAAATAAATTTTTAAATCCTTTAAGAAAACTTAGCAAATTGAGCCTATCATTGCCGTGTATTATAAGACACTCTATGATAAAATTAGGTTTATCTCAATTTTGCAAGCAGAATTTATTACAGGTTGAGTATTCCTTACTCACAATGCTTGGGACCAGAAGTGTCTCAGATTTCAGATTTTCTTTCTAATTTTGAAATATTTGCATAGGCATAATGTGATACCTTGGGGATGGGACCTAAGTCTAAACATGAAATTCATGTATGTTTTATATATATCTTAAACATGTACACTGAAGGTAATTTTACATAATATTCTGAATAGTTTTAGGCAAGAAACAAAGTTTGTGTTAAGTACCTATATGTGAAATTTTTCACTTATGTCATCATGTTGGTACTCAAAAAGTTTTACATTTTTCAGCATTTCAGACTTCAGATTTGAGGGTTAAAGATGCTTAATTTTGTACTAGACAATTTATAAATGTCTGTAACAAGAGATTTAAAGAGAAGCAAAATCATATGATTATGTGATGTCAGAAACGGACAGAATATAACACCTGTTTAGAGAAAAAAATCCCACACATTTTCTCATATGATAATATTGGGAACAAAAGGTTTGTTAACTTGATAAATAGTACCTATTGAAAGTGACTAGAGCATGCATCATCATAAATGATGAAATCTTTGAAGCATTTCCTTCAGAATCAGGCATAAGTGCCAACTATCACTGTATTGTTCAGCAGTTATATTGAACTCCTAGGCATTACAATAAGAACTAAAAATGAAAGAAATAAAAACAAATATTGGCATCCTTTGAAGATGATAGGATTATTTGCATAGAGGTTACCTCCATTAAATATATGAACAAATCATTAAAACTCATAGAAGAGTTTATTAAGCTGGTCTTTGCTGTCTTACTATGACTTCATTGATCTTAATAAAATCAGTTTAACTATCTGAAAAAGTTTAGATTCTTTAAGAGGTAGGAAAAAACATTGATTTTTCTCTTTTAAATAAGCTATCCAAGTATAAATGATAACGATTGCAGAATTGTATTCAGAATACCACCCTAAACCTGGACTTCCTTGTAGATGACATTTAAATTGTCCCATTTTCCCCTTGTTTAAGTTTAACTGACTTTTAGTTACCTAACGAACCTGAGTAATAGAACACAGGCCAGATATGTTTTTAATATATGTCTTTACTAATTGTTCTATATCATAGGTGCTCAAAATAAGGATTTTGAATGATGGGAAGTTATATTGCAAGAGAAAGGCCTCTATAAAGAACTCAAAGGCAACTAGGTTAATTGCAAAGGAAGAGAAATATGCCAATAATATATTTTGTCATCTTTGTGAATTTTTCTGTCTTAAATTCTCCCCACAACTCAAATATGTCCACATTTAAGGATTTGTTTCAAATGGAATCTCTTTCTCAAGAATATAAAATTGTAATTGAGAAATGTTAATTTGTTTCTCCTGGTCATATGAACAGATGCATGTTAATATAGGAGCTGTGTGGAGGGCCTATGTTGAGTCATGGTGTGCAAAGAGATGGAGAGTCAGGGGTCATATGCTCAGAGAAATGTCAAGAGAAGATATCAGTTAGACCCAGAGAGGCACAATTCCCAAGTCACATGGGCTATGCCCTTATTTCTGTTCCCAGCTTTGGTTTGTCATGGAACCCAACTCTACTTTCTGACATTGGTCTGCAAGATATCTCTGTTTAACACTTCCCCTCCCAACATACACACCATCAATTTTTGGTTAAAGTTGGTTGTTTGGGTTTCTAGTACTTGTAAGCATAGTGCCTTGATAAATACATAGGTGGAATAAAAAGTCATAATGCATCACATGGATGTTGTGCTTTAAAAAGGTAGGCATTAGTGATCTTTGGTAGAGTTTTCATAGGATTGGCAGCAGTTCTTCTTTGTATGTCTGATAGAATTTGGCAGTGAATACATCTGGTCTTGAGCTCTTTTTATGGTATGGAGATTTTTTTTTTCTGTTACTGATTTAATCTTGCTACACATTATTAGTCTACTCAAGAGATGTATTTTTTCTTGGCTCAATCTCGGGAGGTTGTATGTTATCAGGAATCCATCCATTTCCTCTAAGTTTTCTAGTTTGTGAGTATATAGCTGTTCATAATAGTCTCAGATGATCTTTGGCATCAGTTGTAATGTTTCTTTTTTCATTTGTGGTTATGTAACTGGCTCCCTGAGGAAAAGCACTTTTTTTGTAATTCTCTCATGTTTCAAGTTTCCAAGCCAATAATATTCATTGACTAGAATTTTTTAACTTTCTGTTTCACTGCTCCATTCTCCCTTGAGTTGTTTTTCTCCCTGCAAAATAGCACAGCCTCCTTACAACCAAGGGCTAATAACAAGGTCTTGTGCTATGAGATGGTTCAGAAAAGAGAAGATAATAGACACCCCCTCACAGCTTATGCCCAACAATATGCTAAGCAATTTACTCCCCACATCCTGCCTATTCATAAGACGGAAAGACTGACCAATATTAACCCCTAGGTCATTATATTACTAAGATATCCACACTGGGAGAGATTTATCTGCTGCCTTTTTATCACGTGATGTATGTAATAGGCATGATTTCTCAATGCACTTGCGTGCCCTGCACATTATGTGCCCTGTCCCAAGCACATTATGATACTCGCTCACTTCATGTATTATTCATTTCACCTCTAGAAAAATCCCTGACCCTTTTGATCAGGGAGGTAGATTTGAAGCCATCCATTCCTCTCACCTCATCGTTGACATAATCTCTGTAAAAAATCTCCTTTCTTCCTTGATAATCTTTATTGTATCAGAACTTGGTTTTCTGTGCAGTAGGAAACAGAAGGAATTCCTCCCCATCCTCTTACAGATTCATTAACAATCATGCTTCTTGGGATCGTCTCTCCACTTTTCTTAGTCTAGCTAGTGGTTTATCAATTTTATTTATCTTTTCAAAGAACCAATTTTCAATTTTGTTGACCCTTTGTATTGTTTAATTGGTCTCTATTTCATTTAGTTCTATTCTGACCTTTGCTATTTTCTACTAACTCTAGGTTTGGTTTGTTCTTATTTTTCTAGTTCCCTGAGGTATGACATCAGGTTGTTAAATTGCAATATTTCTACTTTTTTCATGTAGGCATTTAATAGTAAAAATTTTCCTCATACCACTACTTTAGCTGTATCCCACATGTTTTGGTATATAGTGTTTTCATTTTCATTCATTTAAAATAATTTTTTAATTTTCATCTTTATTTCTTCATTTCCTCAGTGATCATTCAGGAGCATAATGTTTAATTCCCATGCAAGTCACTAAATGTTATTCACCACATAAATAGAATTTATAAAAGAAAAAGATCATCTCATTAGATGCAGAAAATTCATTAATAAAATTCAGTGTCCCTTTATGATAAAATCTCTCAAGAATTGGCATAGAAGAAACATACCTCCAAATAATAAATCAATAATAACACCTTTCATGGCATAGAAGAAACATACCTCCAATAATAAAATACATGTATGACAAACCCATGGCCAATACCATACTGAATTGGGAAAAGTTGAAAGCATTCTCTTTGAGAACTGGAATGAGACAAGGAGGCTCACTTTCACCACTTCCTTTTAATTTAATACCCCTTCTTTTTAATTTTATGGTGGAAGTCCTAGCCAGGGCAATCATGCAAGAGAAAGAAATAAAGGGCACCCAGATTGAAAAGGGGGAAGTCAAAATATCTCTGTTTGTTGATGATATGATCTTGTATTTATGTAATTCTAGGAATTTCTTCAAAAGACTCCAAGGTATGATAAATGAATTCATCAAAGTTTTGGGTTATAAAATCAATGCACAAAAATCAATAGTATTTCTATATAACAACAATTACCAAGGTGAGAACTAAATTAAGAACTCAATTATATTTATAACTGTTGGAAAAAACAATTTCTAGGAATAAATTTAAGCCAAGAGGTGAAAGATGTCTATAAGGAGAACTGAAGTCACTGATAAAAGAAACCATAGGTGACATAAACAAATGAAAATAAGTCCTATATCCATGGATTAGAAAATTTAATGTTGTTAAAATGATAACACAAACAGAATTTTTTGATAGATAATACAAAAAAAATCTAAAATTAATATGGAACAACAACAAAAAATCCTAAATAGCCAAAACAATTCAGAGGAAAAAGAACAAAGCTGGAGCCATCACATTGCCTGATTTCAAATTATACTACAAAGCTATAGTAACCAAAACAATGTGACATTAGTAAAAAACAAAAAGACACATAGATCAATAGAAGAAAACAGAGAACCCAGAAATAAAGCCACATAGTTACAGGCAACTGATAATGACAAATTTAATAAGAACATACACAGGGGAAAAAATACCCTTTTCAGTAAATGATGCTGGGAAGACTTAATAGCCATATGCATAAGAATGAAACTGGATCCCTCTCTCTCACCATGTGTAAAAATTAACTCCAATGGATTAAAGACTTGAGTATAAGACCTGAAACAATAAAAATCCTAGAAGAAAACATAAGAAAAACTCTTTTGGACACTGACCTAGGCAAAAAAATTATGACTAAAAGCAAAAGTAACAAAAACAAAAATAGACAAATGGGTTTTAATTAAATTAAAATGTTTTTACACAACAAATAATCAAAGTAAAGGGCAAATAGACAACCCACAGACTGGAAGAAAGTATTCACAAACTATGTGTCCAATAAAGGACTAATATTCAGAATCCATAAGGAACTCAGCAAGAAAACAAACCCCATTAAAAAGTGGGTAAATGACATGAACAGGCATTTTTCAAAAGAAGATACACAAATGGCCAAGAAAGATATGATAAAAATGTGCAACATCACTAAGCCCTAAGAAAATGCAAAATAAACTCACAAATCTTACCCCAATTAGAATGCTCCTTGTGAAAAGTTTGAAAACAATAGCTGTTGGCACAGACACAGTGGAAAGGGAACACTCATACATTCTGTAAATGTAAACTACATAAATTAGTAACCCCAATGGAGATTAGTATGGAAATTTTGCAAAGAACTTAAAGTAGATGTAATATTGGATCCTATGATCTCACTACTCATTACCTACTCCTATGAAAAGAGATTATATTACAACGACATCTGTACTTGTATTTGTATAATAGAACTATTTATAACTGCAAAGATATGGAATCAACCTAAGCATCCATCAACTGATTGATGATTGAGTTTAAAAACGTGATATGTGTATGTGTTTGTGCACACATTCATATACATACCCCATTAAGTACTATTCAGCAATAAGAAAGAAGGAAATACTGTCTTTTACAGCAACATGGGTGGAACTGGAGGTCATTATGCTAGGTGAAATAATTCAGGAATAGAAAAATAAATGTCACACCGGATGGCATTCCAAATAATTCAGGTATAGAAAAATAAATGTCACACCATTTTCACTTAGAAGTGGGAATTGCACTATGATTACACAAAAGGACACAGAGTAGATAATGGACATTGAGACTCAAAGGTTCCATGTCCATTGGAGAGAGGGGGTCAAGGATAAAAAATTCCCCATGGGACACAATGTACACTATTTCTGTGACAAATACACAAAAAGCCCAGATTCTACCACCATACGATATATACATGTAATAGAATTCAACTTGTATCCCCTAAATTTATTAAAATTAAAAAAATAAGAAATATTGAGCTAATAAAAAAAAGAAAAAGGGGAAAAAGAGTAATTGCTAACAACTCTGCCAGATCCTCATAAATAGTAACCCCTCATATGGAGAACTGCATATCAGCTTCTGCCTGGGACCCCAAGACACTAAGGGAATTATGCACACACCTCAAAGCCAGAGGATAAGCAAGCTTCTTCCTCCTGGACTGTCAAATTTACTATATATTAGGTATTCTAAAATAATTTTGTTTTTAAAGTAAACTAAGGCTTTGTATGGATATTTAAGATAAAATACCAGACTTCACAGAAATTCCCCACTTAGTTACAGACTGCTTGAGGTTAAGTTTGAGCCTCCTGAAGCTGCCCTGTTATCCTCTGTTATTAGGGGTTCTTCAGAAGAAAGGTTTGAACAACACTCATGCATTATAATACCAATAATCAGTACAATACAAAGTAATTCCATTTGGCAACATACTTATATAATTTAGTCTCAAAACCTCTTGACAATGAAACTTCTAATTTTATTTTTCACTTAAAAAAAACACATTGGATCTGTGGAGATATACAATAGCTTCTGCCCAACATCTTTAATTGTTTGTTCACTCCCATTCCACATAATCACATATTCGATCCAATAATACTAATATCAAAATAATGTTATATTAACAGATTTAAACACATTGCAGAGTGGAATTATACAGTAAAATAAGGTTATTAACTTTATAGTTAAGCTTAAGAGCATATTAAGACAAAGGTATTGGGCAGTGCCTGTGGCTCAAAGGAATAGGGCACCAGCCCCATATCCTGGAGGTGGTGGGTTCAAGCCTAGCCCTGGCCAAAAACTACAAAGAAAAATAAACAAAATAAAACAAGGGTATTATTCAGAGGAAAGGTTAAAATATGTTTTAAGGGTAATAAGGAAACAGTATAGAGTAGTTAAATAAAATAAGGAAAATCTCCATGGCATATCTCTAACACATAGTGTTGAGTTTTAAAAAGTAGTGAAAATCATGTGCAACCTATTTCAAACAAAAATACAAAATAATGAATGTTATATATTCCTCATGGATACTTATGAGCTTAAAATCCATAGCCAAAGGTCTTGAAAGATTTATTCCAAAACAGGAATGGTAGTTTCCTTTGGCGAATAATGGAATCCAGGCAAAAGATTAGAGGATCTACAGTATCTCATTTCTATTTCTATTTTTTTTTTTTTTTTGCATGCAGACAATTATGGTGTAGCCAAGTATTTCTAGATCTGCTTTAGGTACTGCTAAGACACACAAACACACACACACATAACACAACCTGTAATTTTGCTGCCTAATATGTATGCATAAAACCTGTACGCAATAAAGAAGTGTGCTATTTGATTGCTTTTTAAAACATAAAGCCTTTCACAGTTTGCT
This sequence comes from Arctocebus calabarensis, assembly GCA_963573935.1. Taxonomy (NCBI): domain Eukaryota; kingdom Metazoa; phylum Chordata; class Mammalia; order Primates; family Lorisidae; genus Arctocebus; species Arctocebus calabarensis. Next base: position 10,066 of record CAUYON010048955.1, read on the forward strand.
TTTGTAATTTCTACTAAGATTTTATTAATGTAAAATAGTTTGCATTTCAAAAACGTTTTAACCTAAGTTTCTTAAGATAAGAATAATTTGGCAAACCATAAATTCAAGCTAAATTCAATAAACTAAAGCAAAATATATCGTTAACACTCTCCAGAGCAATGCCTGTTTTCAAGCTCTTGCTTACGTATCTATAAAAAGAACAATGAGATACTTAGTTGTCTCTTTATTATCATTACTTTCCCATTGACTGACCCAATATTTTCAGAGATGCTAAATTTTTAGTCTGGATCCATTTCCTATTAGCAAAACAAAAGACTTTTAATCTTCCCTCATCCCTAACTCCCAATTTCCAGGTTTGTATGGAACAGTTAATAACCTATAAACAAACCCTAAAATATACTCTTAAGAGTCTTCCTTAAAGGGATTTCAGAATTTTGTTAGACTTTCAGAGAGTAGGTGAATATTATACACTAGAGGAACAATGATTCAAACTCTTATTTTGTTATATTTTTTCTTTGTCTCATCTTTTATTCCCAGAGCAAAGTGGACCACAGTGGTAGGAGCATTGTGAGGGTGGAAGCTTCACCACCATCCTCAGGTGTTCTTTCTATGTTCCTCTGTCTCTGTCATTATTTTGGGTAAAGCAAATTATATGGAGTTCTAAGCATGGGATTTTAACAGCTTTAATTTGAAGCCTCATTAATGTTCCCAGGGATCCTCATGGGTTCCATACCTTTTCCACACTGATCTTCAGAACTTCAGAAAAAAGGAGTGTAACCATCACTCCTTTTTTGTACAATAATCACATTTTATAAAGGTACCTCACTAATCTGGTAAATATCAGTGGTGACAAAGGTGGTTTTCAGTGTTGCTTTAAAATTATATCTAACTTCATAGTAATGCCAAAAAAGAAGAAACCAAACCTGACCGTGTTGATTTTCATGGGCACAGAAGAATATCTACGCAGGAAAACGAATGAACATTTCAATACTCATTTATAGTTATAAAACTCTAGCAGCGCCCAGGGACAGCACATCAAACAAAACAATTCTCTATCTTCTCATTTTGGAACATGTAAAATCTACGCACATGTAGCTAAAAGCCTGCATGAACACTTGGCCAGGGACTTTGATTTTACCAACTGGACAATCAGATTTTTCAAGGTTCCATTTCATTATCTATTCCCTTCTTTAAAATAAAGTTTATGATTTTGGGTTCTCTCTCATTAACAAAGCAAAAATATGCTGTTTAGAGAATCTGGAAAAAAGCAAAAAAAAAAAAACAACTATGGTTGTTATTTGTATGTCTGAGGCAATGGGATGATACATATATTATCTATTATTTTTTTACAATAACATTATGAAGTAATTATTATGCCCCAGTTTCTTCTCAGCTGCATTAACTGGGGCTTAAAGGAAAACAATTTGCCTGAGGTAATATGACGGTATGTTGAAATAGCAAAACTTGAATTAAATTCTTCTGATATCAAGTCCAAAGCTTTTTTGCCTTATATCATCTGTCTCAGAACTAGTGAGTTTCAGGACAGAGAGAAATCAAAGGTCCTAGAAATTTGTTCAATACAAACTATCAGCATGATTATTATTGCATATACAATGTGGCATCTCTCCCCATCAGAAAATTGGGGTTTACTTATTGCTAATCAAATATATTTTTCAGTCCTCACCTTCTTTGACCTTCTCAGGGTGGGGTTCGCTGCTGTCACCCACCTCCTCTAATTGAACACTGTCCTCGTTTCTGTGATATCTCACTTCATTATCTTCTTACTCTGCTTACTGTCCTTCCTCTCACTTTTAAAAATTTTCCTTCCTCCATCTACTTATAAACATCAAAGATCCTCAAGGCTCAATCCTAGAACCTCTCCCAACACCTCATAATCCAACCATCCAAAGCGTTAATTTCTACTTACCCACATACGCATTTCGAGCAACTCTTTTCACCCCAAATCTATATATTCAAAGACATCTTTGAATCTTCAACTTAGTGTTTGAAAGGACTTCAGAACTTACTACATAAAAAAGAAAATTGATGTCTCCCTTAAACCCAGTCTCCATTCATGCTTAAATAATTTGTGAGCAAAAACATCCCATTCAGCCACATAAGTCAAGAAGCCTAGAATCACTTTCAACATCAATTTGTTAACCTCCTCACCCCTACTCTAAATATCCTATCCACACAGAGTCTTCTCAAGAATGACTTTTTGGGTGGCGCCTATAGCTCACTGGGTAGTGCACTAGGAATTTCTTCAAAAGACTCCAAGGTATGATAAATGAATTCATCAAAGTTTTGGGCTATAAAATCAATGCACAAAAATCAATAGCATTTCTATATAACAACAATGACCAAGGTGAGAGTTACACCAAGGCTGGTGGGTTAAAACTCGGCCCAGGCCTGCCAAAACAACAATGACATCTGCAACAACAACAAAAAATAGCTGGGCATTGTGGCAGACACTTGTAGTCCCAGCAGTTGGAAATGGGAGGCTGAGGCAATAGAATCACTTAAGCCCAAGAGTTTGAGGTTGCTGTGAGCTGTGACATCATGGCACTCGACCCAGGGCAATAGCTTGAGACTTTGTCTCAAAAAACAAAAATAAAAAAAAACAAAACAAAACTGCCTTTTCTCCTCTATTGCTACCAGCCTTGTCTAATCCATCTTCATCTTTGGTCAGGAATTTCCATTGTCTCCTAAATGATCTATAAACCAATGATTCTCAACCTTCCTAATGCTACAACCCTAATAGAGTTCCTCATGTTGTGGTGACCTCAACCATAAAATTATTTTCATTGCTACTTCATAAGTGTAATTTTGCTACTGATATGAATCGTAATGTAAATATCTGATATGCAGGATGTCTTCGGCGACCCCTGTGAAAGGGTCATTTGACTCCCAAAGGGGTCATGACCCACAGGTTGAGAACTGCTGTCCTAAACAATGCCCCCAATCATTCTCCACATAGTGGCCAGAGTCACTTTCTCACACATTAAGGGCTTCCTGTTATCTTATAATAAAGTCACAAATGCATATATTATCTGATGAAGCCCAGCACAAGATAACTTCTTGACTTTTGAGGTTTACCTTGTATTTCTTTCATCTTGGTCTCTGTATTTCACTGACCTTGGTTTTAAAGTCTAGTAGCCATGATTCATTCCTTTAGGCTACAAGGCCTTAGCAGATTCTGTTCTGAGTACCAGGAATATCCCATTCTTCTCCATGTTTGTCCCTCTCTTTCTCACACACACACACTCCAAACTTTATCCTATTAACTATTATATCTTAGACCTAAGCTCAGGAGACACTTTCTCAGGGAAATCTCTTCAACACCCTGCTTAAGGTAGGTTCATTTGTTAATATCCTCACAGAAAACTACACTCTGTTCCTTCACGACAATTACTCCAGTTTATAATTACAGTTTCTTTAGTGGGGCTTGGTTTAATATCCATTTTCTCTATGCAGCAGGGGCTAAGCACACAGCATCGTAGATACTCAATAAATATTGGTGAATCAATCAATTTCTGCTTGTAAGGGGTGGCGTCTGTGGCTCAAAGGAGGAGAGCGCTGGCCTATAAGCCAGAGGTGGCGGGTTCAACCCAGCCCCAGCCAAAAAACTGCAAAAAAAAAAAAATTCTGCTTAAAAGAAATTCATCAGAATAAGAAAGTGCAACAGTAAAAATGAAAAGGTTACTTGTTTCCAAAGCTATAATTTTAAGAAATAACCTCTCTTTGTGTGTTTTTATTGCACTCACTAGTACCAAACTCTACCAAGTCCTCTATGTTAGAAGCCGAAACATCATTTGATTCCTTCCTTTCTCTTTACCAGCTGATCCTGATGTATTTCCCTCCCACAGACATCCTGGATCACGCTCTCGGGCCTCACTACAATCACCTACCTGGTCCACGCAACTACCACTGCTTGTTCAGATGATAGCAATAGTCTCTCACTGGTCTCCCTACATTCTCCTAAATTATTCTTGTAACAGTAAGATCAAAATATTTCTGATTGTATATGAAGCACATTGTGCCCTATGATTGCACCAATGTACACAATTATGATTCAATACAATTATTAAAAAAATAAAAGAATAAAATTATTTCTCAACAGAGAAGCTAGCATGATTATTGCAAATGAATACACCAGATCCCTTAAATACCTTATGGAAAATCCTCTACTGTTCTAAAGCTTCTCTCCCAACACCATTACCCTTTATCATGTCACCATTTTATTCCTCTTATCTCCATATGTAATTATTTTTTTTTCCAGCTGTGAAAAAAGCATAAACAGCACAAAGGGTAAACGACTGTGCCCCTAGTAGGCCAGGCACAGAGTAGGTGCTAAAAACTATTGTGAAGTGACTGAATGAATGCTGACTGTAATCTATGTTGCCAGTATTCTGTTTTAGGAAATTGCTTCACTGCTTGCTCATTGAATCAACTTAGGAGCTCCTATTACCATGAAGTCAAAAAACACAGGAAGTGCACGTAAGGGATCAAAAATGCACTATAATGATTAGGCCCCCACAGAACCCTTCTTATACCTTCAATAAAATCTACTTAACAATTAATGATTTCAGAATTCATATGGAAAAAGGCTAATATGATCCTGTGGTTTCTTACTTTTCAGCTAAGCATGCTTAACAGGGCAACAGGCTGATACTTTCCATTTTCCCTTCCTCTTTTCAAAATTGGCCATGAAGTGCTGCAAATGCAAAGGGGCCCTCTGGTGCCCTGGGACTGTGGACCTAAGTGGTGCTTTTTATTTTTTTGCTTGTTTCTGCTAATTAAGTAAGTTACAAACTGGTTACTTAGCAATATTCTTCATAGAGATGCTCAGTGCTGGGAGCTTAATCACATGTTTTAGGCATATAGTGGTCATTATTGAGATGTAGTCAGGTAATATCAGCAGAATGGAGACTATTCCCATTGTTTCTAAGGTCTGGAATGACAAAACTCCCTGCCATTTACAGAAAGATGTGCTGAATTACATAGGGGTGTTTCACTACCTGTTGACATAAATGAAGTACAAGAAAGGACAGCTTTTAAACGAAATTACCTCAACACATATTTAAGTTTAGTGATCTCTGTATTCTGCTTGTGGTTTTGAAAATCTTTTCTTAGTTTTAGCATTTTGTTCATTTATATGAAGCTTTTTCCACACTTGCCTTCAATTGGTGTGAATAAGAACTTCCTAAATCAATCTTTTCGTGGTATGTGAAAAAACGACTCCATTAAAAATCTAATTTCTCATGGGCTTTAATGGAACCCATCAATATTGTGTCTTAGGAAAAAAAAATCTATAACCTTATTTCTTTTCAAATAGAAAACAAACTATTGATTTTTTCGATAGAATTTTACCGTTTTAACTCTTCTTTGCTGTGTCACACATCAGTCTCCTGCCTCTGTGTGGCAGAGATGAAAATGTGCTGATTTTATGCAACTACAGCTGACTAAAGAATGCTCATCAGGAGCAGAAAAAACAGATGTAAACAACATAAAATATTTAGATTACAGAAACATTAAGAGTGATTCTGGTGATGGGAATGAATTATGCTTAGTGGATAGACCATCTATGGAACAGCAAGGAGCTGATAATCCTCAAACATTGTTATGAACAAGAAACACAAACCACAGGTCAGAATAAAAAGCAAGAAATATGCCATATTAAAAAGGCAGCCACCATTTACATTTACAGATGTAAAGACAGTGTAATCCATATCCTGTCAGTGTGGTTGTGTGGGTGGTTTGCATTTTCTTCCCAGCAAGCTTAGTTATTCAATATCCATTTCCTCTCATTAATAAAGCCTCTAAATATTTAAATTAGAAAATATGAATAGCCACCCTTTCTGTAAAAGCCTGTGGAAGGCCCACAGTGGGATCGAATGTATACACATTTGCCTTTAGTTGCTGAGTTCTCATTCAATCTATAATAATTTCCTCTTCTATTTTTTTCATGTTAACTTGCTGTCTTCTAGAATTTCATACATTCTATATTTCTGTTAGTTGCATCTTCGTCATGTTATTTAATGGACTCTTTATCCTGTTATTTCCTATAAACTGATCTTTAGACTAGAGGCTTTATTAGATTCAGGTTCAAATTTTGGGCTAATTTCAAAGGCCCTGGTTTGTGTATTTTTTATACCTTTGCATTAGGGAATGTATAATGTCTGGTTGTCTCTCATTTTGTTGAGATTAATCATTGAATTTTTGTGCTATCAGCTCAGTACATCCATTATAAAGTCCCCATGTGATTTTGTCCTCATGGTTTTACAAACCATTAGTTATCATTGCCCAGATCCATTAATAGGGAACACAGAATGGTGGCATTCAAATTCTATCATGCATCATTCATTTATTAGCTGGAATTTTTCTACAAAGAATAACTTTTCCTTAATAACAATTTGATTACCATGAGGTCCTGTACATAAAAGAAAGAATAAAAATTTAACTTTCTCTTTATTGGTCATCATCAATTTTTTTAAGGTAATATAGGAATAGGCTAATTGTTAACACTGATGAAAAGTTATCAGAGGAAACTATAAAATAAATACCAGAGAAGACTATGAAAAGGTGTTTCATGTCTTTATGTACTTACCGATTCACAAGACAGCCTTGCAGTGCCCTCACTCCCACCCCCACTCCTGGCATTAGCAACTACCTGTCAGCCTTGATAGGAATACAAGGGGGAACTAAAGGTGAACCAAAGATGTGATTACATTGGTATGGTGATTACCCCCGCCAAATACACAAGAGATGTCACTGAATAGAGATATACAGTGAAATGTTTATTGATAACATGCCATCTGAATTTTCTTATAAATAATCCTTTCAGGTAAAGGAAATTTAAAAATGGAAACAAGATTGGCTATGTGTTGAAAACTATTGAATCCGGGTGATGAGTGTTCATTATACTAAACTATTCTCCCTAACATTTTTTTTCTTTCTTTCTTTTTTTTTTTTTTTTTTTTGTAGAGACAGAGTCTCACTTTATCGCCCTCAGTAGAGTGCCATGGCATCACATAGCTCACAGCAACCTCCAACTCCTGGGCTTAGGCAATTCTCTTACGTCAACCTCCTGAGTAGCTGGGATTATAGGTGCCTGCCACAATGCCTGGCTATTTTTCTGTTTTTGCAGTTTGGCCGAGGCCGGGTTTAAACCTGCCATCTTCGGTATATTGGGCCACCACCCTACTTGATGAGCGACAGGCACTGCCCCAATTCTCCCTAACATTTTAAAATAACAGATGATGTTACATGTTTGCAATTATGATGCAATATTTTGTTTCATGCTAGTATTTATAGCCATCAATAGCAAATAAATGAGCTACTAAAATCTTCCCAAATGATTCTGACTTTTAAAATTATTGTTTACCTTTTAATTATTACTAAAAATTGAGATAATCTCAAATTTACAAAACTATTGTCAATAGGAAACAAATAACTTTTTTTTAAAACACTAACATTTAGGAGTGAAATTGTCAGTCCAATGTCCCATTTCTATGGTATACTTTATTGTGTATTTTCCATACACCATTCTATTACACAAGGACATTCTCTTACATAGCCCATATCCACGTAAGTCAGAAAACCCACATTGATATATTACTACAATCTAATCCTCAGATTCCATTCTAGTTTTTGCCAGTTGTCCCCAAATGCCAGTCATAGCAATAGAATCCTGTTATCAGGTGTCTTTAGTTTTTTTGTTTAAGTAGTAATAGTTCTTCAATTTTTTTTTGTTTGTTTTAACTTTAGGATCTTGATGGATTTTGATTTTGAAGACATTATGTTCAATTTGAGTTTGACTGGTGTTTCAATTTGAGATCCAGGTCTGCATTTTAGATAGAAATGTAACAAAAAACTATATCCTGCTCTTACTGCACCCTCCCAGATGGCACAGTCACTCACTGGTACTGATGGTTACTTTGCTGACTCAACTCGGGTAGTTTTTGCAGGGCTTCTCAACTATAAGGTGACTCACTAAAATCAAAAAATAGTTTAGGAGGCAGTACTGTGAGGTCAAGTAAATATTTATTGATCCTTAAATTTTATCTTTCACTTATAATATTTCTATCAGTAGAGACTCATTTTTAAATTTTATTCAATGGGTTATAATACATTACTGTCATTTATTCTTTTGCTATTATTGCCCCAGTGCAAGTTCCTCTGAGCTGGCCTTTGGCATCTCCCCATCATTATGTTAGCTCTGGCTTATTTTATTCTCAACGAGATGCTTCACATTCATCATCTACTTCTTTTACTCTGTCTTTAGAATCAGTCATTTCTTCAGGGACCTCTAGTTCTTTTAGAAAACAAAGATGCACAGGTCAGTATTTGCAAACTATGTATATTAAGTGCTACTGCGATATCATTGCTTCTATGCTATCTTCGTAGACAGACAGCAAATACATGTATGCTTATGTGTTCTCTTACATATTCTACATATATAGAAAACATAAATTTATGGCATCACTTCGAATTCCAATCCAGTGGCATTAGGGTAACCTTAATTTTCTACTTTCTCCATATTTTTTATTCCTATCTCTAACAATAAAAAAAATGGCTTTTATTATTCCTACTAGATTTACTCCTTAGATAATTTCCCTGAATGTAACCACCTCCTATCACCACCATAACCCTCTTCTCCCACATGTGACTCTCTCATGCTGTGCAGTCTCCAATATCTCATGCCCCACTACCCTTCCCATTCTAAGTTACCTTCCCACATAGAACGCTCCCACCTTGCTTGGACTTCCATATCCCATGCCACGCTGCCCTTTTGTGCAGACGTACTCCTCACCCTGGCCAGGTTCTGACATCTTCTCATGAACCATCTTCATATAGTCAAGCATGGCTTCCCCCTCCCAACACTAAAGGCAACCTATCTGAATACCCTCCTTACCCTGCTTATCATAGCAGGCCACCTTTCTGTGGGGAACACTTCGTCACACTGGACAACCTGACCACCTCACATACAGCCCCTCCTTTTCGCCTTTCAGGGTCTAGTATCCTATGCAGAATCACCCCTATGCTAGTTCAGCAAGGCTTCTTTCTCATCCTCTCAGGCTCCATCATCACATTCCAGGAGGGCAGCCTCTCTGAGCACCATCCTTCACAGCTGCTCTATCTGACACCTGCCTTGAGCAGCAGTTCTACAAGGGTGTCCTCCTCACCCTGTTTGCCTTTTATTTCTTTTTAATTAAATGTTTTATTTTGAGATAATTATAGATTTACATCTAGGTGTAAAGTGTAAGAAGTCATACAGAAAAATCCACATGTGCTTTATGCAGTTTCTTGCACAAGTAACATCTCACAGAACCATACTATCACAAACTAGAAAATCACCATTGATAGAACCAACCAATAGTTTCCAGATTTCCTAAGTATAACATTTAGTAACATGCATGTGTCTTTAGCTCTATAAACTTTATCACATGTATGGATTGGTGCATACATTACTACAATCAATAGAAAGAACAGTCCCATCATTACGGGGATCCTTCATGTTGTCCTTTTATCAACACACTCACCTTTCTCCTGCTCCACCACTACCTCTAATCCCTGGCGGCCACTACTCTGTTCTGTTTCTATAACTGTGTTATTTAAAGGATGTTATACAAATGGAGTCATAGAGCATGTGGCTCTTCGGGATTAGCTTTTGGTAATCAGCCCAATTCCTGGATAGTCATCTAAATTGCCAAATTTATAATCAATCCAATCCTTGGTTTTGCTGCACAGTATCCCACAGTATAAATGTACCAAAATTTGTTTAGCTATTCCCCCACTGAAGGATATCTCGGTTGTTTCAGTTGGGGCTATGATGGATAAAGTTGCTACAAACATTTGGATATACCCTTCTGACACCCTGCACTGACTTGTACTCTTAACACAGAAACCTTGCTCAATCTGTTTCAGGTCAACTTCTGTCCCTCTCTCCTTATTCCAAGTACAGATATCCTTCTTGCTCTGTCCTACCTACTGGAGTTTAAGACAAAATGGTACATAAGGGGGATACTAAGAGGCGTAAACATTGCGGAAAGGATGCTTTGGCAAATGTGTTTCCAGCACCAGCTAGCAGAATAACTGACAGCAAGTGGTCACTCAGTCATTTGAATATTTGTTTGCTTAACAAATAAATACTATTTAATGTAGCAATTAAAGAATCCAGTATCCTCAGATTAAGAGTGAGAACAAATGATGCCTTTCCTGTTGGGAAAGAATACAAAATATAAGGGCAGAAGAAGAAGTTGGACAGGGCAGCCTGGAACTAAGTGTCCTTTGATTCCAGATCCTTCCTCCCATATCCAGGTACAACATTCTGCACATACATATCCTCTGTGAACCCGTAAGGGATCACTCACTTATATGCCCAAATGCTAAGAAGAGAAATGCTTGTGATCTACCTTTTCAACAAAACTTTCTCTAATTCTGGAATTAAATTTAGTCACTGGAAATTAATTTTCTGAATGATTATTTTTCATAACTTTCAATTGCTTCAATAATGAAGGATTTCCCCTCCTCCCCCCACACACAAACTATGGTCTCACTATGAATTTCCAAAGGCCAATTAGTTAGCTATGAACTTGGTAGAATTGCTTGGCTGAATGTCAATTTCTCACATTTCAAATTTCAGTTGTACAGTAGACCTCACTTCTCAATGCCTTGTAAGTAATTGGATAAGTGTTCCCCGAAAGGCAGTTTACTATCTTTTATAGATGTGTCACCTTATGGCCTGCCTCTCACAGGGAGGCAACTGTGGTGAACAGTTTTAAACTCTGTGTAAGGTGATTTTTCCGAGTTTTTGAAGAATTGATCATTATATAAATTAATCCAGAGCCCCAAATTCCTACATAATAGCAAATTATTTATCCTCCAATTTCTCAAATATTGATATCTACCAGTGCTTCTCAAGATAGCCATAGTGAAGGAACAGCATCGATGTTATTTATTTGCTTTTTAAGTCAAACTCCTGCTGATTGATACTTTGTAAAATACAATAAATATGAATTACAAAAAAATCAAAAAATAAAACACAAAGCAAAGAATTAAAAATATAAGCTCTAACTCTTTATTAGATCGAGCATATGAAAAAAAAGCACTCTGCCTAATTGCTCTGCGAGTTCTAAGCACTTATTCTCAATTTGAGTTCTTAACTTGTCAGAATGAGTAACAAACATTACAGTCTGGCGCCAGTCTGCAGACTGTACTGACTGACACTGGTCAACCCTGATCCATCTCACACCTAATTATATCTGGCTTTGTTTTACTTTCTAAGACTTTATTCATTTGCAAATCTCCTATATTGTATTAGAGACCTTAAATTCTCTGAGAGGTCAGAGACAATGTGTTCTATTTTGTTAGCATCCACCAAAGCACCGAACCCAAAAGAGCTTAATAAATTCCTATTGATCAATAGAAAACAGCTCATTCTATTCCTTTGGTTCCTTCCTCTGCTTTTCTCTCTATTGCATTCTCCATTTGAATATAATTTATTTTAAATCCTTTTTGGAAGAAGGCACAAACTAAAAATTGGTGGCCTGAAGCCTGGATATAAACAATAAATGAGTTTTGTTTGTCCTGCACAATCTATTAAAATAACTCTAATATATTAAAAAATATTGGCAACCCTGTGCTTGCATTCACACACAACAAAAGCATAGCACTAAATAGGGCTGCCCCTACTAGGAAGGTGAGCCTCTCAAATTCTCCTTCTTGGCTGATCCACTTATTTAAGATACCTGCTCAGGATCTTAAAATATTTTGAAATTACAACCACCACTCTAAATTAATAAAGTAGATATCAACAAATACTTCACAACAGAAATACAAAAACACAAACAAAAGGGCCCTTTGTGATGGCACTTTATGTTTCTCCCACAGTTTGTAGGTCCAAAATATTTTGTCACTCTCTGTAAGCATCACAAAGCCATATGAGAAAGACAAAGTAGAAAAATGTCACCAATCACAGGATGCAAATTGACGCTCAGAGGCTAAGGACCTTTCTTTGGACTCCACAATCACTAGGCGGTAACCAGCCCCTCCATGTAGCAGTACATTGAATAGCCACAAACTAATTTCAGTGGCTTTATTTTCTAAACATTTTGTATACCAACTATACTAAAAACAAGGTTTTTTTTCTTCTAATGAAGAAAAGTTACTTTCATATTCATCTGCTCAATCTTTAAAGTGGATCTGTGACAGGAGTCAGCTTCTTTAGCTTCATACTGGTAGATTCTTTTTAAAAAGTTCTTCTTATCCACTACTTGGGACTATTATTAGTTCCCCTTGAGCTAATGCAACCTGATCCTTTATTCCTAAATCAAAGATGCTCCACTGGGCCCACCCAGACCCAAAGCAGAATCCTTTCAGGAACGGATGAGGTCCTGCAAGGAAAGTCCCGCATTTTCACAATGCTAGGTCACCATTTGAAATGCCTTTGGTTCGCCCAGCAAAAGAAATGTCAGCTTCTTGAAGAGGTGAAACCCAAAATCTTACTCAGAAGTTCCAGGAGATCATGATTTGAGGAATTCTTCTGTCAAGTTAATCATAATAAAAGCATCCTCAAGCATGTGACACTCTGAAACAGGCTATGGGACACTGGGGATCATACCACACAAGTGATCAACTCATAGGTAGCCCCAGCCTAATAAGAGCTCTTGGCTCTCTGTGGTCGTGGGGGTCATTGAAGCAACTTAGTTCTGACCATTTTGCTACACAAGCGTGTTTTCTGAGTGGCTACCAGCTGCTGTGGCTATTTAAATTTAAACTGATTAAAATCAGATTAAACCAAAACTTCAGTTCCTAGTCAAAATTTAAATACCCAGTAGTCACATGAAGTCGTATGACTAAAAATCTAGTCCTGGCCTGATCTACAAGGTAGAGGGCTTAAACCAAGACACTCAGCCTTTTGTACTCTTGTGGGCTGCAGATGGGTAAGTCCAAGAAGCTACAGAAGGTGCTCAGAGGCCTGGGTGGCTGTGAGCTCTGAGCAGCTGACACCACTGGGGGATGGACACCCTCTCCAGTGAAAAAGATTTTGGCTCTACCATCATCTACTACAGAGGACTGCAGATTGTACTACTTCACTGCATAAGAACAAAAGGGTAAGATGAGTCATTTGCTTTTTATTAGCCTTTCCTTCCACCCTTGGGAACTATATCGGTTCTTCGTTTTGCTACTCAATGATAATCTCTTTGAGGGCAGGGACTGTGACTCTTTTTGTACCTCCAATATCTGGTACATATTAGGGGCTCATTTATTATACTGAATGAATGTCAACCTTAAAAATGTTATAATTAGGGTGAAAACAGATTCTGTTTTGCCAGCTCCATCCAAGTTTATGCCAGTTGCTCTGCTGGATCTGTAATAAGATCCTCCCCCCCCCCCAGATTTATTTTATAAATTATATAAATTTTATAATTATAGAAATTAAATACATTAGCTTAAAGTACATAAAGGCAAGGTGCCAAGAAGACCAATGAAAATAGAAATGTGTGACTTCAGAGCTATTCCAATCCCATCTGACATGACTTAACACCCACAGGTTGCTTAAAAAGTATTTTATTCAAAATTCTGACTCAGCTGCCAATTACCCTACTGATTACAACCTGGGTTCTTTAGTGACAGGATTGGGGCATTAAAATTAAAAAAAAATATATACATGTAAAATTAACATCTACTTCTGTGTAAAATGTTCAATTGATATTCTTCACTTGACAGAAAAGTTAACTGCAATAAATGAAAACTCACTAAATTTAAAATTACTGTCCTGACATCAAAGGCAAAGAGACAATGTTGCAAACTAAATAAAGTTTTGTCCTGAGTGTGTAAGAGGGCATGCACTATGATCTTACCCTGTTTCCATGTATAGAACATTTGGAGAAAAAAGTTTCCATATTTTTATCCATTTTTGATGTATTAATCTCTTTGCAGATGGGGGGTAAAGCTAAAAATAATATTGATCTGACTATTCTAATTTTTCTAAATTTATTTTTTTCTAAAAATGTGGTTTAGGTATATTACAGCATCAACAAACATATGTACATATGCACACACTTTTATTTCTTCATATGAGAGAAAAAATCTACCACATATTTCCATTCTATGCACTAAATTATATTTGATTATTTTCAAGAATCATTTGAATGAGAAGGTAAGAGAGAATAGACTGATTTTATAAAAGTCTCTCTTCCCATCTGGGTTTTCCAATTTCCATTAAACAAGAAAGAAGGAGGAGAGACTACTGATCTCTCAGATTAATGAAGAACTTAGAAAAATAAAATACCACACAAAATAAAGTAGGGCAGGGACAGACTCTTTCTCTATCAATTATACCCTTATTATTTGATCTATATCAAATTTTCTGTGAACTTTTACATAATAGATTCATATTAATCAAAATCCTTAAGACAGAATTATTTAATTATAGTGGCTTCAATTGGAGGACAGACTGTTTTGTATTTTAACCAAAATGATCTGTAGGAAAGAGAGCTGCCCATTTAAGAAATCAAGGTAATACTTAATTGATACAATAGCAACTCTATCTCTCTCTGACAAAGTTTTTAGTTACCTTTGTCCAAGACATTCCATGTGGCTGTAATAAGCATATCCAGGTCTGGTATTTCTAGGGCCCCATTTCCTTTCTGCCCTATTAGGGCAAATATCTTGTGAGGGATCAAGTCAAACCAATAAGCAAAATGCATTTTTAATAAATGGAGAACTGTGCTCCTTGTTTGTTCATTTCCTTTTTTCTTGTTCTGGTACAAATTGTCCCTAAATCATATTGTGCAACACAAATGATTGATTTTCTGCCTCAAAACAAAACTGTATTCTACATGAAATTATAAAGCCCAAGTCAAATAGGCCATACGCATAGTTATCCAACTCTGATTTGCAATAATAGGACTGTATTTTGAATGCAAACTGCATCCTTTGGTCACTGCCACTGATGTTTCCTCCTCATGAAAATAGTTAATAGTTCTCTTGTGTATTCCACATGCTCAAAATGGTAAGGGAGGGGGAAAAACACGTTATTAGGCTCTGATAGCATCTATGAGCTATGAATATGCAATTCTCATAGATATGATAGGACCATCATTTTAGAACTATAATCATTTATCAGAATTGAACTACCATGGTAGACTATGGCTATCTCATATCAGCTAGGGCTCTCGTGGTTGCAAGTAATAGAAAAGGTCTCACATCAGGCATGGCTTGTCCTGGGGGGGTGTCATCTGATAATCCCCACCTGGTTCTTCCATCTCTTAGCTCTGTTCTCCTTCCTTACTGGCTGTACATTCAGATTCCATGTGGTAGCACAGTGACTTCCAGAAACACCATAATAACATTTGCTCAGGTCTGAATCCAGGATAAAAGTTATGAGTTACCTTTTCCAGCAAAGTCTAGAGATTGCCTCCAATTGATTGTATTCCCATCTATGAGCCAATTCCTTAAGCGAGTAGAACCAAATGCTGATGAGACTGCATGACCTCAGTGACATGCTCACATGAACCCCATGGACCAGGAGTGAATACATTAATATGGATATTAGTATATTAATATTTTCCTTTTCTTCCAAAGGAAAATCACATTTTTTACTTACAGAAATATTGTTGTGTTCCAAATGTGTGGCACAGTTCCAGGTTCTATAGAGCCCCCCTGGAGGCTGTGGGGAAAGAATCTATTGGATGGGGCTCAGGCCTCCCAGGGACACTTCCACTTTACTAGAGGACATTTATTTGAGCTTCTAGTTTATAACTTAGATTTTATAATAACTAAAAATGTTTTGGGTTAAGAGAATGAAAAGACAAATCACAGACCAGGAGAAAATATTTATAAAACACATACACATTTGATAAAGGACTAGTTTCCCATATACATAAAGAACTCTTAAAGACCAATAGTAAGGGAACAAACAATCCAATTTAAAAATGGACTAAACCGTACAAATAGACATCCTACCAAAGAATATGAATAGAAAGTAATCTTAGGAAAAGATGTTTCACTTATCATGTAACTAGAGACTTACAACCAGAAACAACAGTGAAATATCCTGATGGCCAAAATCTATAACATTGACAATACCAAATGCTGACAAGGATGTGGTGCAACAGAAATTCTCATTCCCTACTGGTGGCAAAGCAAAATAATATAGCCACTTTGAAAGGCAGTTCAGAAATTTCTTACAAATGTTTCTGTGGAGGAAAAATGCAGTTCTCTTTTAAAAAGTTGAGCGTTCACCCTTGCATTCTGGACAGGAGCCAGGTGGCTTGCCCAGCCCGTGGTACTGCTGGGGGCAGTCTTCTATGAAGTGGCCAGTCTGACCACAATGAAAGCACTTGTTCTTCGCTCCTCTGGTTTCCCTCTGCCCCTGAGGGTTGCTCTTTTGTCAGAGTGCCATTATTAGAGCTGTCATTCTTTTCTATTCCTTTCTCTCTTTTTCCTTCTTTCTCTCCAGATCTCAGTTACAAAAGACCGTAGCGGCTGTTTTAAGAAGATTCTCCAGGTTATGGTCTGGGACTATAG